>JAQIWH010000310.1:0-56324 GCA_034695005.1 Cryptops parisi | reverse complement strand
TTGTTTTTTTTTTGGGAAGGAAGGGGGGAGTTTCGTAATATTTTCATTACGCGTGTTTTCATTGGATAGCGGCCAAACAACTACTTGATTGGTCCATGTGATCATTGGCCGTTAACAGTGTACATAAATTCAAATTTAAAAGGTTTTTTCCACCACAAAACCCCTCGTGTCGTCCACTTTATATCTGCTGCTAGTTTTCTTTGAAACGTCGTTTTAATTGCACTGGTTTTCTTTTAATTTTCCCGTTACCACGTTGATCGATACTACACACGCGAAACATGGCTCAAAATATCCCGGCTAATGTTGTGGACAGTGGTGCATCGACTAAAAATCGCCAGGAGAAAAGAGACAAACATAGCGTCAGCAAAAGGTTGCAACAAGAACTCATGACCCTAATGGTAAGTTGTTTATTATTTTTCCTCTAATCTGATATACCATGCTTTGGGCGTTCCACTAATTAATACGGCTGCAGTTTTCAATTATGTTCGGCACGGAGTGCTCTGTGTGTATATTCGGTAGGCTTCCTAATAATTAGGGATGTGAATGTCAAGTGTAAAAAAAAAACCCATAATAGGGGCCAAAAAAGGTGCACAAAATTCACGAAATAAGGGGTGCTAATTTAGGTTCAAAAACATTTTTATTTTAACAATATAATTCATTTAACCCTAGTTTAGGGTATCTAATCTTTCATTTTTATTCATTCATGTTGGAAATCACAACCATCAGTTCAGATTCAGAATTATACATTATATCACAAGAAACATTTCAATATTTCAAACAAAAATCTTTTCCTGTTGTTTTATACCTACAATGAAAATGACCGTTCCTTCCTCCCACATCTACCGAAACAAGAGGGGCATACTTCCGTTTTGGTTCTCTTTCGTCCCAACTACAACAAGGGTTTGGATGATGTCAATGTGATATTAGTCCGAAATTGATTTTCGTTGGCATTCAGAAAAATGTATTTAAAAAAAGTGCTGAAATTGGTTTTAGGTGCAAAATAAGGGCAACGAACTTGGTTTAAAATTACTCATTCGATAAAATGGTTCATTCGGTTAGAAATCGACTTAAGAATGCATTCTGATACTTGTAACTACTTAAGTGCTGCACATCCCTTCTACTAATAATGTGGTTAGGCTTCTGTACTGTATATGCCACGTTTCACATGTATTGTTCATGAAAGAAGATTGGATACAAACAAAAGTATCATTTTTTTTTTTACAGATGTCTGGTGACAAAGGAATATCAGCGTTTCCTGATGGAGATAATTTATTTTCGTGGATTGGAACGATTTCAGGACCCGAAGGAACTGTAAGTTTTCGCCAACTTCTTTGTGTCTATATAGTTGTAATGTAACCCCACCAGCTGTTTTTTAAAAGAGAACTGTACAGTACAGTAGTTGAACTAATGCTGTTCTAAATGGGGTATCTACATAATGCATATGGTATTTATTTATTTACTTAATGATTATATGGACTTTGTACAAGTTTAATTGGAGCCACATAGAATCTTAATGTGATTTCACAGGTGCTGTGTTCACTCATAGGATTGGTATCTTTTAGGTTTACGAGGGACTCACGTACAAACTGTCACTAGTGTTTCCGGGAAATTATCCCTACCATGCGCCAACAGTGAAGTTTGACACACCATGCTTTCATCCCAACGTCGATACCATTGGCAACATTTGCTTGGATATTTTGAAAGAAAAGTGGTCCGCCTTATATGACGTTCGCACAATTTTGCTTTCTATTCAAAGTTTGCTTGGAGGTTGGTAACTTACTATGGAGTTGGTGTCAACGAGTGGATTTTGGTTGGCGAATGATTGTGAATTTGTTGCTTTTCAGAACCCAACAACGAAAGCCCACTGAATGGACTTGCAGCCGAATTGTGGTCAAACCCCCAGGAATTCAAGAAACATCTAGTCAACATCACTGACAAAAATTCGAAAGGAAAAACAAAATAAAAAACAACACTGACTATAACTGTACTACAAACACTGTGATTGATTGATTGAATGAATGAATGAATGAATGAATGAGCTGCATGACAATTGATTGACTCTTCTCCACCACAGCATTCCTATAATGTTGGAGAGAAATACTTGGGCTGGAACATTTAAGGACTATTGTGTATGCTGGAAGCTAAATACCAAGTGTTTATAGCAGGTTTTTTTTGGTTTTTTCCACTAATGCTTGAATTATACATGTGGCGCTTTTAAAGCATTCTATTATTTCAAAAGCAAACCATACAAGAAAGCAAATGTTTTATGACTATTTAAAAAGTGAAACATGAACATTTTGTATTTATTTAAGTGGCAGAAAAATAAAATGGCAGAATTCTAATTGGTTTTCATTTTTTATTATTAGCAAGATGACGACAGCAGGTAATCGGTTTTAGTAACTGATTTATTCACTACTTAACAAATACATTGCAAATTTAACGCAAAGTTGAGTCAACATTTCAGATATCGCATGATTAAGCTCCGTCACTTACCATTGCAGACATTGCATGATTAAGCTTAGTGTCAGTCACTATATATTGCAGACATCGCGTGATTAAGCGTATAGTGACAATATGTCAATTTAATACATGTGGCGCCATTTAACATTAAAACGCCGCAACTTAAATTTTGTTTCGGTCATTATATATTGCAGACATCGCGTGATTAAGCGTATAGTGCCTTAATATGTTAATTCAATACATGTGGCGCCATCTAACATTAAAACGCCGCAACTTAAATTCAGTTTCGGTCATTATATATTGCAGACATCGCGTGATTAAGCGTATAGTGCTTTTAATACATGTAGCGCCATCTAACATTAAAACGCCGCAACTTAAATTCTGTTTCGGTTTGTTTAAGGTTGTCTTATTTTATCGCTTGATGGCGCCACGAGTATTACATTAAGTTAAAATCAAATAAACACAAACCCAGTCTTTGCTCTCTAACATCAACAATTCTTAAACAACTTTAAAACCCTCACCTAACTATGAGTTTTACATTTAAAAATATTACTTAGGATATTTCAAGTATCGTATGTATAAAGTATCGGCATATCAGATCGGACATCATCGTCTGACTAACTTTTGGCACACGATTGTATATTGAATAAGAGTTTCGTTTGTGCAATGTTCAAATTTGGTTAAGTTTTATTCTCGGACGTTTAATAAGGAACATTAGCCATGTTAAGACTGAATAAGAATTTGATTTTGTTGGTGAAAATTGGAGAACAAATTCGTTGTTGTTCGAGCGTTCCCTTAAGGTCGATCAAGAAGACTGCCCACAATTACAGAGTGAGTTAGTTAGTTCTTTAGTCTTACTTAATTAATATAAAAAGTTGGTCAAATACGAAATTATATTTATCTCAGTTGAGATATCTTGAAACCAAACAAGTTTAATAAAGTAACTGGCAGCACTTAATGCTTGCCAATGAAAGATAAACTACTGTAGTTGAAAAGTTAGGCATGAAAAGAGATGGGTTAATGTGGTGTGTCAGCGTACAGTTTATATAATACACCCTTAATAATCATGTGACTGGTGGGTATTTTAATTTGTAGGATCAACAGTTTGTGGATTGGCGTCGAGTGCGTGTTGTCGGAGGGAACGGAGGCAATGGGTCCGCGACGTTTGCTCGTTTCTTTTCTAATCCAGACGCTGGTCCAGATGGAGGTGACGGAGGCAATGGGGGACACATTATATTTCGAGGTGCGTGTTCTCCTTATCTGGGTAAAATGTTATTCTCATAGTTCAGATATTATCACTCATCTCATCCTTCTATTTTGTTTGTTTTAGTCAACAAAAATTTGACCTCCCTCGGTCATCTGGAAAGCGAGTACAAAGGGAAGGATGGCGAGAGAGGTGAAAAAGCCGACTGTTTTGGGAAGAGCGCCAAACATACGATAATCGATGTAAAGCTTTGACTGCAGAGAACGTGCTGTTCGCAAATGGGCAGCGTGGGACTCAGCTTGGTGATATTTATTTTTTCTAGGTCCCCACTGGTACGCTTGTTAAGGACAAGGACAAAAAGGTTGTTGTTGATTTGGACATGGATGGAACGACGTTTATAGCCGCCCGTGGTGGTGCTGGTGGAAAAGGAAACCATTTTTTTCTGTCAAATGATTTGCGAGAACCTACATTTTGTGAAGCAGGCGCTGTTGGAGAGGACCAGATTTATTATCTTGAATTGAAGCTCATCGCCAACATAGGTTTGGTAAGCATCGCTTTTGAAAAGCTTGTTGTGTTTCTAACATTTTGTTGCTGGCAAATGTGTAAAAAACTGACTTTAATAAACGTGTAGATTGGATTTCCCAATGCTGGCAAATCGACATTGCTCCGAGCAGTTTCTCGGGCTCGACCAAAGGTGGCTTCTTACCCATTCACTACATTGAATCCACACGTGGGAATAATCCAGTTTGATGATTTTGTGCAGCTGGCGGGTGAGTAGCTTCCATTAAATTTACTCATTCCGTTTTAAATATCACTTTATAATGGTACACGTTGGTTTGCTGGAACAGTAACTACATAGTCACGTGTAGCCCCACCTTGATAAATGGCATTCTCTCATACAAGTGTAAATCCTAGTTATGAATGAGCTTGAATGATCAAAAATAATGTAATCAATTTGAGTTGAGGTTTAGTTTTACTTTAGTGGGGTCAGTAGGTGCAGCTGTGATGTTAAGTTCACAGGCAAACTATCAACACAACTAGGGTGATATAGATTCTCTCCAAGTCCGTAACCTAACCATTTAATTGATGGTCTATAGCAGTGTTTGGTATGGACAGCCCACCTGGAGACCCAATGGTATTTAACAGTTTTAAGTGTAATGGAATGAAACTCTCATTGTCTAAAGTCAACTTGTGACAAGATGATTGAATTAGTTACCTTACTTGAGTTGAAGAAAAAAAATTGTTATTCTCAGCTTAAAATTAGTTTGTCAATTTTCTGCCTACATGCCTAGAAAGTTAAGTTATACATACTAATTTATCACTAAAAAAATTGTACAATTGAAGCACTCAGAATTGAAAGTTGTCAAGTCGAATCTGTGACTTAACAACTTTTAATTCCGAGTGCCCCTTTCTGTGGAACAGTGGTGTTTATTTAAGCAGATTTGAGCCCGCCCATTCCTTGTCAAAATGCCAGTGCAATGAGCCTGCACGAGTATGTAAGGCACTACTTGACGACATGGTGATAACGTAGTACTTTATTTTTCACTCGTAGTTGCTGACCTGCCTGGTCTTATTCCTGGTGCACACAAAAATCATGGTCTTGGATTTTCGTTTCTTCGTCACGTCGAACGCTGCGCATGCCTTCTGTTTGTCATCGATCTGTCGGTCCAAGAACCGTGGCAGCAGTTGGAAGTGCTTCGATACGAGGTGGAACAGTACCAATCGGGACTAGCGGACAGATTTCAAGCTGTTGTGGGAAACAAAATCGACTTACCCGAGTCGGTAGAAAATTTTGAGAAATGGAAATGCAAAACCAATCTACCGATCCTTCCGATATCGGCCAAAGTTGGAAAAAATGTCACACAACTCGTCAAGCAGTTGCGTAGAATCTACGATGACGGTATTGACGCATCATCGACTAGTCGAACCAAAGAAGATAAATAGAACTCTGACAGGTAATTTTAGGATTTTACTGGGTGGGGAATGCATATGGGCGTGATTCTTTGTGTGGAATGGTGACATGAGTGTTAAGAAAAAGAACAGTTTTAATATTTTACAACGGTTGAAAAATCATTATACTTAGAATTGATACTTATATTAAAAATGTCACGCTTCTTGAACATTCCTTATAGAAAAAATCATTCTCCATTTGAACTTTTTTACACTTGACACGAGTCATTTTCATAATAATTTGCCGATGACTAGTAAGTAGATTACACACAGTTACAATGAGCTGAGAGTTGTTCCTTATGTACACGATAAACATTCGAATGACTAGGAATAGATGTACTACTACAATGCCTGATGATTCTGTCACATATTCACAATAATTGTACAACATGATGTTCCTCCACTCTCGTGTCTAATTTGGTCACGAGACCAAAACTTGAGAGTTTTTCGGAATAATAATAATAATAATACCGTGTCACAATGATTATCCTTTGCACCCAATGGTGTAGCGACGACAAAGTGAAACACGGTGGAATCATCGAATTCATCGATGGTTCTCAAATCCATCTTCACGATGACCACCATAATAACCACTGGGTGAACCACCAACACCACTATAGACAGGTGACGTTCTGCCACATTTCTTTTGGCACCGCCTCTTCGCCGTAGTCCACTCCATCCGCTTTGATGTCCTTGTGTTGGATGGTGATGTACCTCGCTGGGTAAGGAGTGACGCCATGTTGCGTTGGTAGCTTCGTCGAGTCCTGCAGCAAAAGGCCGCCGCCATTACCCGTGCTGGTGACCATAGGAACAGTTTCGTGAGCATTACTGTTGGAATTGTTGAGCAGCTCGTTTTCGAACTGTGCCGAACGCCGGCGAGTGGTGATCATGGATTTTCCCACCGAAAATTTTCTCGATCTTTCGGGCAATTGGAATTCCAAGGAATCCGTCCCTTCGATTTCCACACTTGCCAGCGGCAAGTCCAAGCAAGGCATGACCAAACGAGGATTGTTGGCAAGAAGTTCGACTATCTCGTTGGCAGCTGGCCTGTCGTGCGGATCTCGTTTCCAGCACGAACGCAGCAGAAGCTCTCTGTAATTGTTGGAGACGAGTTTTGCATCGGTAAGGGGGTCGGAATGAAAAAAGCCGAGTTGGGTAGTTTACTTACAGCTGAAGTTTGCAACCGCTTGGAACTTTTAACGTGTTTCCATTTTTCACGTATTCTAAAACTTGATTGTTGGACAGTCCTTGAAAGGGGAAACTGCCAAAAGTGATGATTTCGAACAGCAGGACGCCGTAGCTCCACACGTCGGACATGGGCGTGAATATGCCGTCCGCTAAGCTTTCGGGAGCCATCCATCTTACGGGCAGCATGCCTGTCAATGTAATAGTTATGTGAAAGATGCAAAAGAGTAAAAATCCAGAATGAGTTTAGAAGTTGGATCACCTTTCTTGTTGAATCGATAATAATCGGAATCGTACATTGGCCGTGTCATACCAAAGTCGCCGATTTTTACAACTCTGTTGGAGTTAACCAGGCAGTTTCGACACGCTAGGTCTCTAAATTGAAAACAAAAATGGCTGATTTGATGGAACGATGTTATGAAACAACAAACTAATTGAATGTGCCATCTAGTGTTTCCCAACCTATGGACGTATTTGAGTTCGGCCAAATAGCTCAATCCACGAGCCACATCCAAAGCCGTGGATGTCAGTCGTTTGTTGGACACTTCGTCGCTTTCTTCCGAATTTCTATCGTTGACCATCGACCTTCTAGCTAAGAGATAGGTCTTGAGATCGCCTGAAACGATTTATGCCGTCGAGCCATTAAAATGGCACCAATCGCACCGAACAAGAAAAGCCTTATCTATGAGAAAAGGCCTCACCGTACAACATAAATTCCATGACTGTGTACACGGGTTCTCCTCTGGTACACACCCCCAGCAAGAGCACGATGTTTTTGTGGTCGAACCGCTTCATCATCTCGGCTTCGCTTAGGAAATCTAACTGGAATAATTGGATGGATGGAACGAACATGTTTGTTAGTAGTAGTAGTACGAGTAGTCCCTCCCTCGGCACATAACTAACTTGGACATTAATACCTTTTCTTCAACAGTCGACCCCACTTTGAGTGTTTTCACCGCCACGGGTACCCAGCCCTTATCGTCAAAAAAGCCTTCACCTCCATAAACCGTTCCGAAAGCTCCCTCGCCCAGTTTACGATTGAGAACGACTCGGTTACGTGGAATTTCCCATTCGTCCAGTGTCAACATGTTGGTGGACGAGGTGAGTCCCAATTCCCGCATTCTGGCTTCCGTTAATCTCACTTTGCGCTCGTATCTGCCAACAAAGATCATGTTTTGTTATTGACAAATAAAAAGCAGTTGTTGTTTGATTTGTCAATATTGTTTAGAAGCTACTACAGTACCTTCGTTTAAAGAAGATGAAACAGAGTATCATGAGAAGTGCGAATAGTCCAAATCCCAATATGTTGGCAACGACAATAGCCACTTCGCATTCAACATCCAAAAGGCTTCTCAGTGATTCGAGAGCACATTGCTCAGGAACTGTTGGAAAGAGGTTGTTGTTGATTCTTTTAAGCATAATTCCTTAACCTGTTGAACATAATTTATCACCAGTAAAAGGGAAGGACCTTTTGTCTTGAAAGTGACATCGACAGAGGGGATGACTATTGTTTGTTTTTCTAGCAGAAATTTATTATTTTCATAGAAAATAATAAACCTACTATAGTTTGTTATATATCAATCAATCAATCACAAAATCATTTTTGTACTGTAAGTTCGCCTAAAATACATCAGTATTGGCCATACTGAGTTGGCTTTGCGCGGTGTTATGCTGGAAAACCCTCAAAAGGTGTAGCCATGCGCCGTGCTCAGCAGAAAAGCACTTGATGTTATACAGGAAAGCTAAAGTGTTTATTGTGAGTAAACGTGAGGTGCCATTAAGTGGACTTTATGTTCCTCGCCAAGCAGAAAAATCCGGGGTCACCAAAGGGATGTTGTTACACCTGCTTTTTTTTTAACCTCTAAAGGCATATGCCGATTAGCGCACGTTTTTATATCAGCTGATCAAGAGTTAACACCTTTCCGGGTGGAGGGTGACACACCTTGCTTTAGCGCACCAATCACTGTCATGTCAGTCAGTAAGAAGAAGACATAGTTTACTGGTGCTAAAAAATGTGTCGTTGGTTTGATGGTTTGAATCGTACCTTCGCTTCCATCATGTGCTTTTAATCCGTCAGGAGTCAACCAAACAAACGCCGATTCGTTCAGTTCGAGCATACCAACCTCTAACGATGATGGGACATAGCGGCCGACCAATCGAGTACGATTGTCCACCCACTGAAGAACGTTGATGACCGAGAGTCGCGTTGGTCCTAGGAAAGTAATATGGCCGGACACACCGTTGAAGTTGGTTTTATTGAGAATGTCGACATATTTCCTGAGGTAAGAGGTAAGACGGCATTAGAGTTTGTTTGTTTGGCTTAGCGTGCTAAGTAAGGCTCTCTCACTTTGTGGTTGTGTCCGTATGGAGTGTTGAGATGTAGGATTGGTTTTGTTTGAGTAGTTCGTCGAGTGCGAAGGCATAGACCCAAACTGCATCGTAAGCGTAACCAGCGTAGTCGCTGATTTCGTATTCCTAAGAAAAAGAGATTATTTATTTAAGACGAGCGAAATGTTGCTGCAATTGGTGGTGGCATTAGTCAACTTATCGAGCAGCTTTGTGGAACTGGTGTCAAGTTAATGACTCGGCATACGTAATGGTGGACAACAATGGTTTTCACAATTGCACTGTTTACTTAATGCTGATGAAAGTTAAACAAATCGTGTATTCTATTATTATTATTATTATTTCAACTATACATGTATGTATCTTGTCGCCTCATAAGATCTCATTTCATGCAGGAATTTAGGACATGGGGTAGTCAGTCGAGGAGGGTTAAATAGCTACCATGCAAATGTATTTTGTCTAGCAGAAGCAATTTTGGGTTGTCACTGGGAATAATGCATTTTTCCATCAAAATGAGTTGCGAGTATCATGATGAAAATTTAAATTTGTATGGATGAACATGAACGGGGGCAGGATGTTGTGTATATGTGATTCAACCATGTTAACAACAATCAGTGTGCCACAATCACGTCGCGAGAGAAAGTAAATTCGCAAACAATTTCTCAAGACATACTGTAGCTAAAATGGAAGATTGTATTTGTTGGAATTTTAATATTGTTTAGTAAGTATTATAGGCAAACTTAGGAACGTGATGAATCCCGTATTAAGTTGTTGTTATTTTGGTGGAAACCTGAAAATCGTTAGATGGCACGAACGTTGTAAACCAAACACGTCGAAGAGAGTTGTCCATAGAATGAATGGTATGTATTTCAAATTATACTTTTTAATTTCTAGCCACTTACTGTTGGTCGTTTTTCCACATAACCTTGCTGCGTCTTTGCTTTCTTCAGTTCCTCTTGCTATTTGCACATAGAAACCCAAAATATAGAGCATGTTTAATAACTGTTTTCACTTAATCTTTGAATTCCATCGTTACACGGAATTTTGTAGAGGAGCTTACTACATTAGACACAACATGTTCCTAATTAACTTACACAAATTATTTATAATTTAGTTGTATATCTAACAAAAAACATGTATGGAAATGTCAGTGAAATGAACGTTAACGTGCAACAGTTGTACACTTGAACCACTTTAGTCTGGCAAAAGTGAGTTATGTTTTGTCTATGAATGAAAGTTTATGGATTTTGAATCGTCCCTTATACTTAAAATGTTTTGTGCCGCACTAAATGTAATTTTACAAGTTCTCAAAGGTGGATGTTGAATGAATGAAGTATTGCCGAGCTTCTGCTGTTGTTCAGTAACGTTGGCTGTATGAATGTTTGGCTGATTTTAATATCAATTCAGGATTATGAAAAGCGATTGGCACAACTCAACCATGGGAGGTTATAAAAATGCCGGATTAAGGGGATTCAGGCATAAAATCAAAAAACATTCACAACTCAATTCTCATAAACTCAATGCTATTATTAATTGGAATCGAAAGGAATGTGAAAGATAATGTAGGTAGATTTATTTTGTACAAGGTATTTGATTGATGGCATTCAGCATTAAAGAGATTATGAAAGTTTGAGTTATAAAAAATTTCAGAAGCGTACAGTACGTAAATGACATTTGAAACTGATTCTTGCAATGTCAGTTCAGTAAGCAGAACCGAATTTTTTCAATATTAATACGTGGTGAAACAGAGGCAAGTTGACTGCATGAAATTGCAAGAGTCAGAATGAATTAAATACTGTACTAGACACGTTTATGCAAGCAGCAGCAACATGCTCGAATAATGTTTAATGATAGTTGCTTTGCAGTGAGTGTGAAATTGAAGCAGGAAATGTTGTCGATTTTCTACTACAGTACGTGCAGGGTCGTGGCCAAAGCTTAGCATGCGTACGTACAACAACTAGTTGTCTCATGGAGCGATGGATTTTCGTTTTTTATCATTCTGTGCATATGCTTTCCACATGGCATGTGGGTAAACTTGGAGGTGAATGTGTGACATTGGCATGAATGAAAAGTGAGATTTTGTTTGATAGATGAAAGGTAGGTGTGCTTTAGAACCACAGTTTTGATTTTACCAGCATGGAGGCAAGGTGGAATGAATGGGCATAAAATCAAATATTTACATGGATTGTGTTTTCGACCCGTGCTGTGTAGTTTTTTCGCCACTCTCCCACGCTGATTTGTTCTTGCATCGTCTGGTCATCATCACCGTAGTAAGCATACACCAGGCTCAAGTGACCATTGACGGCTTGAATCATTTCTTTAGTCGTGCATGGTATTGCTTTTGTTTTGGGAACCGAATCCACTTGACTGTTATAGAAATCGGTATCGTACCAATTTTTCGAAAACCACAATGGTAGGAACCAAATATAACCATTGCGTGCTGTCATTCCCTGTAAATTGAGCATGCCATGCATTGGTTCACTAATTATTAGGATAGTATATAGTAAGGTTTCATAATAGTCGTAGCCTACCTGCTTATAGGCTTCGCACATCACCGCTCGGGCTGCATAATCGTAAAAATCTCCAATGATGATCCTTGCCTTTTTCTTTCGGAGATCTTCCAGTGACTGGGGTAATGGAAACATAACATTGATACCTTTTCCCATAGACGTTGATTTTTGGTGTGGCTTACCTGTGACATATTCATGAATTGTCGATCCCTTGGAAATTTTCTGTTTGCGATGAAGTTGATTCCATTGGCTTGTAAATAGTCTTGAGTCATTGATAAATACTCGGGATATTTTTGACCATCTTCCGTCAAAGCTGCCACTCGTTTCCAACCAAGACGTTCAAACAGTTGCAGGTAGACGTATCTACAATTTCGAACAAACTACTGATTAACTTGGTTATCGAAAACGACAAGAACGAATTTGATTCAGCATCAGAATGGCTTCTTGTTCTTGTGAAGTTAGCATTAACAGTATAAATAAATAAATAAATTATCATTTACTTGAACAAGCGATTAGAAGGAATTGTCCTGAAGAATGACGAGAACTCGTCGCCACCGTAGTAAGGAATGGCCCCTTCCGCACTGTAGCTGATGATAACGCTGTTGAAGTGCTTGGCCACGCCAGCAATAGGTTCTACCGTATCGGAACAAGCAGGACCTTTTGGTTGGAAGAAAAAGGTCAAACCAATCTGTAGTAATCAAGTGTAATCTTGTTCCTTCACTTAAACCACTAACCTAAAATTCCCGCAATACGATGATAATTGTCACTGGTGACATACTTGATGTAAGCATTCATAACGTGGTCGGGAGAACATTGACCATCTTGGTGTAACAATTCCAACCGATAGTCACGCAGGATCGATGTATTGTTGTTGACAGACTCGACGGCCATGGTGGCGGCTAATGGATAAGTTTGTTTGTTTGTTTGTTTCAGGTGAAACGTATGTTTAGGCAAATCTCGGCACAGTGTTACCTGGGATGAGTCCTTTGGAACTGTAATTAATTCCACTAATAGGAAATATTCCTGCTATGTAGATGGTTGTTTTAGAAGTTAGTTCACGCGGAAGCCAATTTTCCCAAACCGGTTCATTCTGTCGAAGCCAATCGCAAGCGACGTCTTCTACCGACTTGTTTTGAGGAACTCTTGAAAGGGAAGCAAATCATCAACTCTTGTTACTCGATTAGTGAAATCTCATTGACAGAATGCCATGGTTTGTGTACACTAGTTCCCCGCTTTTTATGGCGTTTGTTCAATGTTCATTATCATTTCGTTCGGTGCTCTGTGTGTGTATTGTTTTTTGTTTTTTACTGTCTTAATTTTTACACTAAGTTGTTGTAATGCACACTATTACATGACATTTACACATGCTATTAGACTTTTTTTATTTATTTGCAAGTGAAAAAAGCCATGTTCCATTTTTCGGAGATTTAGGGGGGGGGCTGAAACTTAATCCATCGTATGAGCAGGGCCCTACTACTGTAGACACATGACATAGGATTTGTCGTGTTTGTATTAATATTGCTGGAATTCAGTTAACTGTACTGTACATAGAGTAAAACCTCGATTCAATGTTTCCACCGGGACACCTATACTAAGGAAACACGATGGAGACGAGAAAACGATAAATCAGCGTCCCATCTAAACTGGAGTTAATAGGTTGGGAAAATCAACGAGGAAAATAGATGCATTCGCGCACGATAGAAGTTTCACTGTACTTATTTCCAGATTATGGGATGTTTGATTAGGGTTTACATGTAAAGCAGTGTAAACCACACTTGTTGATAATGCATTGAATGATCCAAATGTATGAGGCATAACAATTCAAACTTGGATGACTATTGTAGGTAGGATTGTCACCTTTTGAAGTCCTAAAAAAAGGACACCCAAACAAATCACGTTTTACCCAGTGTAAATTTAGTTTTAATGTCTTTTTATGTAGTGCAAGTTTGATTTCTATAGTATTCTGTAGTACTTATTTATATTTATTCAGGCCTGTTGCTGAGAGATGATATACACTGAAATTGAAGTTTACTTTTTCTCAAGAAAATTGCTAATGTTTCTGGAATTTTCGTATTTTTTTTTTTTTTAAATAAAGGAGATTTTGCGTCCTCTTCGACAAATTGACGGACGGACAAATTGTTCAAATAGTAATCTGTCCTTTAAAACAAAGGACAGCTGTAGGTGTGCCACAGCGCTATGCTGCATTTTCACTAGACTTAGTACCCTACAGAAACAATGGGTAAGATGTTATTCATTTACAAGATAATTTAACTGGATCATGTAAAGTTGTTTGATTATAGTTTCAACTCCTATATGATTTTTTCTGAGCTGTGGATTGATGGAGAATCACTTTAGTTTAATAAGGATGTCTAAACGTTTGAGGAATTGTTTTTTCTTTTTTTTTGGATGGGGGGGGGGCTGCGTATCAAAGAATAAGATTTTAATGTTTTTTGTTGTTGATGTGACGTGGGATGGTTAGAATGGATGAGGTTTGGGAGAATTGTTTTTAACTGGTGCTGGGTGGGAATCTAACGTAAATCGAAATGATATTTATATCTCGAGAGAGATGAGTAGTGAAATTGGCAGTGGTGCCACAGGTGAGTGTTGGTGACTGAGATAACCTAGTTTTTGTGACATCTAAGCAACCACCAAGAAACCCCACTAAATCCCTTATTCCCCGACAACGAAACGTTTCCAAATACTGTGCAAAGATGAGCGAGTCACACGATTACATCTATTGATTCTGTTGGTTATATTTCTTTTTGTGAGTGGTCATGAATATTGTCCATTGTTTCATCACATGTTTACAAAAGTGAGGGAGGGGTTTTGTTATCTTTGCTTTCTAAAAGTTCCATCATTTATTTAACGTCAACAAAAGTAAGGTTGACGCAATTTAAAACAAGATACGTTACTTTGGAAAGCCAAATATGAGTTTATCCAATAACCTAAAATTTTACAATAATTTTTTTTCCAAGGTAGTGAAACTATGTTTTCCCAATTGAGGGAGGGTTACAATATCTCTCATCACCATGTTTCACTTCGTAAATTACGGGCGTGAGACAAGTATATAGAGTCTGTGGTTACAAATGACAATTCGTCAATAAGGTCGCCTAGGCGTTTGTAGTTGAAATTGCTGCAAAATCTTCAGCCCAATTAACACGTCAAACTTTTTCAATCAAATCTCATCGATTCAAACTTCATTCTGACGTCATACACACACCCGGGGGGGTTTCTTCGGTGCTTTTGGTCAAACAACGAAATACAGCAAGAGCACTGAAACGCGCCCGGACGTCAAAAAACCAGTTGGAATTGATGGAATTTGATTGAAAACGTGACGTGTAAAATGGGTTTTACTCAAACTGGATTAGAATGATTCAATTAAAAAAATTTCTTAAACTGAAGATGATATTTTTTTTATAGTGTGGCTAATTAATTAATGAGCAGTCAACTTGATTTGTTATGAGCTTAGTATAGTTAAATGATAGTATTTTAACTTTAGCCTACCGCGACATGTATTTGTTGAGTAGATCGTTGTACTGTTCTTGGGTGAAACTCATTCGGCGGATTACGAAAAGAATTTCGGGATTATCGCTTTTGAGATGAGACCAAGCTAGCTTCTGCAACTGGTTGATCTCGAATTCACAATTGGCTGGGAAAGGGACACTGATTGTTAAATCCTCGCACATGGGAAAGGCGATGTTGGTGAAATCCTTGCTCGCCGTGATGGGACTGGGTTTCCAATTGAAGAACATGACGGCCTTTTTTTGCTTGAATCTCGTTAGCACATATTCTTCCAAATGAGGTCCTATCCAAGCCACTTTGACCCTGAGCTTGAGGAGGTCGATTTGTTCCCGGATCATATCCATGGTGAGGGCTGCAAGTGAGGACATGGGAGTTTGGTTGGTGTCTTCATTGGACTCGTCTAGTACGTCGTCGCCGGCAACTATACCTGGATAACTAGCGAGCAAAACGGCACATCCAGCGTTTTCGTGCTTACAGATATCGGGGTAATAGAAGCCGTCTTGACAGTATTTATTTTCGCAATAATGCTGCGTGCTATTTTTGAGGGTGTAGTTTTTCACCGTGTCCATGTCGTCCGAAAGATTCAACTCGAATTGTTGAATGATGCCTTCGTCCGTCAATGCTCTCCAATGATCGATCACTTTAAAGTCACTGGCAGCCGTGGCTCGGTCCGTCAAGAAGTGGGGTATATACCATCCGAACCTGTACAATAATAATGATACAGTCCATTAAACAAGGAAAGGAACCATGCGTTCGGTGAAGTCACAGCACGTAACTTCTATTTGTATGTAGGCCTATACTACTACTGCACTGCACGTACGTATGTGTGTATCCTGCATGCAGTAAAAATTATTAGTTTCCCGTTTTAGGCGCCTAGTGTTGGTGAATGTCCCCATTATTAGTGATTGATAATGTCGCATATTGAAAAGAAACCAGATCGTTGCTCCGTCCAGTTCTAACAGTTTCAATGTGTTTAACCTTTTGTTCACTGCTGAACCAAAGGTTAAAACCCAAACAGAACGGAATTTGCTTTCCAATAGAGTTCAATTAAGAATGTCAAGGAATATCGATATGACGTAACATTGATTTTCACAAAGGAAGCATTGACTAGCAGCAGTTAGTTTTATTTCATTTCAACACTTTTTGGAACCCATGAAAGGTATCCAAAATTTACTGTGCAGTATTTATAATACAGTAATACTTCGCCTTACGTCGTTAATTCGTTAATAAACTCTATAAAACGATATACCTACTATAATTAAACCACTAATAACTTCATAACATTAGGCTACCACAAAGGAATACTGTCGTTCGATAGTTCAACATTAATTTTAATAAATTTGAATTGCCTGACAAACTGACTACTTTGGTCAACTTTTATTTTTTATTTATGTACTGTATTAGGAAAAAAAACCCGACGTAAAACGAGGTATAACTGTATTTGAATCAAGGCCTTAGAATTGAACTTTTTTTCCCGTGGTTAATAACTTGACTGTTTATGGGTATTTATTTTTAATCTATGTTTATAACATCCCGTTCTTGCGCTTCCATTGCAAGGAGATGAATCGTCGATGATTTATTTACAGATTGACAGCAAATTTAAACTGTAAAAATGGCCTTTTGCTTGTGTGGGATGACGTGGTGCAAGATCTGATCTAGTACGTATAGGCTTTGTTTACACATGTTGTAAGGATGTAAATAATCAACGTTTAATGATGAAAGTGCACTTGGAAATAGAAGTTAATGTCACTATCTAGCAGAAGCAGCAGCATTGTCAATTTCGTCATACTTGGCACAGATTGTCCAAAACGCACGCGCCATCAAGGAGCCACTTACAGGATGTTTCGAGACAAATTTATGCGCCATCAATTTTCCAATTGACTTGAATAGGTATCGATAGTTCACCATTTGTCACTAATACAATTTTTTCAACCTGTACAATACAAATGTTAAGGGGATTGACTGCTTTTTCTCGGTTTGCAAGCGTACGAGCCAATAGGTGGGTTTTGTTTGTTTCCATTTCTTTAATCGCTGGGATGGGAACGATACCAAATTCCTATTAGTGAACTGTAATTCAACTTGTTGTTGATAGTTATCGATCACATGAGTGTAGTATTCGATATATTTTTATTGACCTACGTAATATTGTTTTACAACACCGTTGAACCCATGCTCATCTGTCCGTATCGAATGAACCGGTTTTCCTTTCAACCCGAGTTCATTCATACTTTCTTTATTGGTTCGCTTTTTAATCTAAAGTGGGGTTCGTGTTACACGGTTTCATGTCAGGATCGCCAATCCTAATGTCGCTCGCTATCTTCTTCAAGTGAAAACAACAGTGACAGTTGGTGTCTGTCATTCTACACCACTTGTACATTGAATTGGGTGTACAATAACCCCTTACTATGAGCATTATTGTTGTTGTTGTTGTTTATGTTTTAAACCTCTATTTGATAAATAGGAATTACAAAAAAACAGCTTATGTAAATTCTGTTGACAAGCTGATCCCCATATCGATTTTGTTGCTAGTTGTTCAGCCTTGACCCAAAACCTATGAGAAACCGTTCGAATAACACGGGTTAAATGCCTCAATTCCCGAAGATGAAGTTATTAATCAGGAACATGTTATTGGGAATTTATCTTTAGGAAAAGGAAGTGGGGCAATTTCCTTTTCAGTTTTGGTAGTAGTAGTAAGCCTTTGGAGGACGGGTTACTTTCTGGTTTTTTAATTGCCCATTTGACACCTCGTCAAAAGTTTATGCTCATCACGCATGCGATTTATAAAAAAATAACTATTAAAAAGGAGAGGAAGCTTGTTTGTTGTTGTTGTACATTGGTAGTACAAGTCTGGTGCTCGTAACTCGTCACTTGGAAGGTGAGGAAAGGACGCATGCGTTGAAGTTCACTTTTCTCCAATGAAAATCGTGGAAAATTTACTGGCCAAGATAGAATAGAATCACACCAAAAAATTCCACCTTTCCAATCGTCCAAGTGACAAGTTACTAGAGTGGTAATGGTACATGATGTAGGCCTACTGTATAAGAAACGAAATGGGTGTTCTTACCTTCCAATGGGTCCCAAAGGACCACAGTCTTCTACGTTTCCAATAGGCATCCACTTTGCCATGTTAAATCCTGGGCCCATCCAAGCTTCCAAATTAATCATGGCAGCAGGAATTTTCTTTTTGATCTCTTTGATTTGCGCTGGTGTAGGCGTACAGCTAAGAAGCAATAATAAATGCATTTGGAATGACTCAATACAATACGAACGATAAAACACACGTGATGATAAGTAAGGGAGTTCGATTCGAGTTCGTATATTCTCACGCCAAAACGATCTACTAATATCTTGCGGAATGAACAAATTAATTAATTAATTAATTAATAATTTTATGAAAATAAAACAAAAAACCCGGTATGTCAGATTGAGTTTGTCGTAGAGTTGACAGGTGGTTGAATACACCTTAATGAGATTTTGTTGACTTCAAAAAAGGAGGAATGGGTGTAGTTTTTTGTTTTTTCAAGTGGGAGTTATTAGTCAGTCAGTCAGTCAGTTTACGCTACAAGAATATCGATTGGTCGATTTATGTATTACCTGTTGTCTTCGCACCCCGAGATTCGATTGAGTACAACAGTTGCATTCATAAAATCCTCCTTTTTCTGAATACGAACATTGGCATATCCCATCGATTCTTCCAAAAGGATTTTCAGCACGTGCGAGACAAGTTGATGAGAGATTCGATCACTAACATCGATGCGAATATCCAAAGTTTGATCACCGAAAAAGAAATACCTCTTTGGTTTCATCTCTGTGGAGGACAAAAAAAGGCAAGAAAAGATGACGATTTGTGAAAAAATTACTTGGTCTATCAAGGTGACTGGGGAAACCCACACAGGGTGTTTCTAATCAAATTTCAACCACAGATGCTACGCATCAAAACAACAACCCATATAAACATGGGTCTGGAAATGCTTCCCTACTGAGATAACAGGATGAAAGTGTATTGTCTCATAATCACGTTAGATTTGCAAAATGAGTAAGACATTTCCGGACCCATGTTTATATGAACATTTTGCTTGGTTTTGATACGTAGCATCCTTTTAAGAACACCATGATGTATTATGCTGTTGGATGTCAGTTGAATACTTTTGCAAATACGCTTTTTACACGTGTAGAAAAAGGGATCCCAATTCAAACTAAACTGAACATCGGTTTGTTATTTTGCATATAATGAATGAATGAATGAATGAATGAACTGCACGGGAAATGGAGTTTATTACTGGTTAAACGTTATTAGGTAAGAAAATGGATTATGTGTTAGAAACCATTGACATTGACCCGCTGAGATGAAAATCAAGTCATGTGGATGGTCCCCTTTTTTCTATGGTACGGTATGCCTTTGTGTTTGGCTTTGCTCTGGTTCACAAACAGGTCTCTTAACTATTTGTTTATCGATCGCAGCCAAATATGTTGAATTAATTGCCGAACAATTTTTTGTCCTTTTTCTTCTTCTTCTTCTTCCTCATATAATTTTTTTCCCCTCATTGGAGCGGTGCCATTCTTTGGTTTGATTAAAAATAATCTGACACTTTGCTCACTCGCTAGCAAGGCTAAGTTTAGGTCTAATCTACTGGCATGAAAGAAGTAAACACAATAAAAACTCATTCTCGAAATAACGCCTGATTAGGGAAGGAAACGCAATAGGAAAAGAAAAATTAAAAAGAGACTGAATGGTAAATGCCCTCCCTCCATCACATGGTCGCGTTTGATATTTTCAATCGAATGCTTTTTGTGTTTGCATGAAAGTAGAAACACGAGATTGGGGTTTTTTGTTGGTTTGTTTTTCCAAACTTTATAGGGGGAGTTACCAAAAAAAAATTGGAACATTGTAGCAAAAACGTGATTTAAGTCCGTGTACTGAATTTAGCTGAGGACAACTACCTATAATAGTAGAGTATAACGGGCTAGATGACAGTTTTAAGTTTTTACTGATAGTTTGAAATAAAATGGAGCCACAAAACCTGGAAAAGTGGCGTCACATAGCAGAAAATAACCATTGTCAACCTTTGAAGTTTATTGTCAGACAAGACTATTTGCAGCAGAGTGTCACTAACAATGCTCCACTTGCGAATCTTTTTGCCTTTTCGAGCGAGCTCCTCGCACCCTTTTCAAAAGTTATAGGTTGTTATTGCTGACTGACAATGAACGTTGTCACGAGAGGGAAAAGTTACGAAAGAATTGTTATGAAGTGGACAGTATCATATCAAAATATCAGTCACCTGTTTTGTTTGTGAGACATTTGTTGCCGGTGATGCGAACCATCATCACGGGCTGAAGAAATAAACATAACAACAACAACAGGGTCCTGTTGGTGGATTGTGATGTCAACTTCATCTTGCATAAGCACGTGTCATCAGTGCATGTGACACCTGTGAAAAGGAAGAGAGCGATCACAAATTAACATTAGTCTGTGCTAGTTGGCGCCATAAACAACGTTACGCGTCACCGGTGATTGTTATACCATCGCGTTTTTTTTGTTTGGCGAGCCTCTAAGTGAATGTCAACGTGTCGCACGGTTATCGATTTTTCGCTCGGGTGATTACTAACTAACTAACTAACCTGTGAAAACCTTTATTCATTATGATGGAGGTTGGTTTTTCAACAGGCGACAAGTGCAGATTGCCACCCAAAACATATATAAAGTACATAGCTACATGAATTTGTTATTTCGAAACAGATATCAATATCATAAAATATAAACAGCGTATAAAGTGTTTCAGTGTTTCTATTTTTATATAGTATATAAAGTACAGTGCTGATGCATAAATATGACATTGAGATTTTTGTATCGAGCTTAACGTCCATTGAGAGGCATGTTTTGAATATAAGGCTATATGAATGATGACAAAATCGCTATTATTATATAACCTATATTAACCTACCAGCTCGTAAGTCATAACTAGCATTAACGGCGCTTTGGACACACACAGTCGCAGTGTTGTGAATAGTTACGCAACGCGTGACACATTGTATACTTATCATGTAACACGCCGTTATCTGCCGTATACCTTTTATTGCAATTTATCATTAATCATTATTCGTTTATCTACATTCATTGGAGCCTATCGATATTTGTACACGATACGTTATTTTTAGAAATTTGTCAAAATTATTGAAAAATGAGAAACGCTATTAATTGCCATTATTATACATTATTATTATTTTAATGGTAGGTTTTAGTTAGCTGCATAATGACGAGTCCAATGACTCGCACGCATCATCAATGTGCTAGACGAGTGATTTATGACCAGGGAGAGATTGAAACAAGTGACGTGACGAATGAAAGCGCGGTGTTTATTTTTTTTCTGGCTTTATGGAAACAAGGCCTTAATGAAGATAGCATTTCATGGAGGTAATTATCAAACCCGTTACAGTTACACTGGGAGACATCGTCCGATTTTAATGATGCGAGAGCTAAATCACATCGTTTCTATTCCGAGTCTTCGGCGTTTTGATGGTAGGCCTACACAGTAGGTATGTATGTAGTGCTGTTTCGCAACTACAGTAGCCTACCACTATACTCTGGCGATAGGGTTACATCGTCAAAAACGATTAGTATTGACTTAAAGGAAAAGCATTTTCTAACATAACGTTGGAATTGAATTTATCTCTCATTTCCAAGTGTGAAATGCCGTTTCAATTTGCTTTGGATTCGATCCAATAATATGCAAAGGTTTGGTGTGAAAATATCAAAAGTTTTGTTGTAGAAGATGAAAACTCTCCATTATTCATCTATTTTACTTGTGCATCAAGATTTTAATGTTGTTTTCACAAATTGATTTTTTTTTTCTAACAACGAATGACGTCACCAGAAAGAACTTTCCTATTACAAAAAAATTCTTTAAATTTCGAGAGACGAGAGACAAAAAATTAGCACAAGGTCATCATTTTGCGGCGAAATCAAACTCGTGTGTGTCTTTAGGGTGAAAAGCATAATTTTATGGACTCGATGATGAAAATAAGCTACTGTTATGATTTATGACCTAAGCTGTATGTACCAAATCTCAAGGTTACAATGCGCTTATTTCGAGAAATGGGAAAAACTAGAACAGCGACGTCTAATCTCGGTCTAATTTACAATCCTTTTTATTAGACTAGATTTTCTGCCGTGAAATGGTGAAAGTGACGCAATAAAAACGCAACTTGTTTTTTTAGGGATCATGTCCAACGTGCATGAGCCATGAGCCATGTTTAAGGTGACCATCGAGTTGTACAATTAGATTTTGATATCCTTGATATCAACATTGGTGGTGTGTTGTATCAGAAGAATGTCACGTTAAGACCTGCCATAAACAAACGGCTCACCTTTTGGTGGTGTGATAGATATAATAGCTCGGAGCTGTTTTTGAAGTTTGTTTTACTAAAGTTTGGAATGCCAGCCAGCCAATAGAAATTGATTAAGAAAATGATGAAGCATCACATCATTCATTATGGGTCGAACGAATTCTTTTCTACGTTGATGGTTATTGTAAAAATTAGTTTTCGACCAATTAGTTTTCATTTTTACGTGACTGGAATTTTAATATAAGAAGTTATTCTGGGGGCATATTGGATTCATTACGGATAGCTTTTCGTGGGGCTGGGCTTGAGATTTTCGATTCATCCACTTAAACGGTACTGATCTCAAAATCAAACACGGGGATAAGACAAGAAATGTAGTATGTAGTAAAATTGAAAGGCAATAGATTTTTCCAGTAATCTATCTGATCTGAACTGAACTATTCATTTGCTTCGTACACTTGCAATTTGGTCCCAATGAAATAAATAAAAAAGTGACTTCGCTCACTATGAATATCACTCAAACGATGACCAACAAGCAGGACATTTTTTAAATATCTACATTAGGCCTAGTCGTTACAAATCTTCGAGTGTCATTTTATGGAATATTTGTATAAAAATAAGGGTGATTATATTAGTACAAATTGGTAACTTAATCCTGTCGTTAATTAACATGCAAAGGATGTTAATTTTCAAATGGTGTGTGTATTATTTGGTTATGACTTTTTTCGATCCTCCGGTCTAGCCTAATTAGCTAAAAAGCTCTGGCCTGGATTTTCCTTGGTTTGTATGAAAATAAAATGGAAAACCAACTCTAATCATGCTTAGCGATCCCGATAAAACTACAACCTTCGAATGCCATAGCATAGCGGATGAAACGGTATTTCGGATAAACGATGGTCGGATGATGTTCTACTCATTAGACTTAATAAGTTGACCACTTCGGATTGATAACATAGGGGACACTTAAATTTCGTAATGTTTAATTTTAGTGCACAGTATGAAGGACCTTACTGAACATCGAGTCATTGTTTTTTGGGGGAAATGAGCCAGTTTTCATCGGCTGACAGTTTGTCACGTGGGTTTTTCTGGTTCATTTCCAAAAAGTGAACCAAAAACAAGATGTTTTTCATTAAAATGCACGCGTTGACAAGGTGTTTTTTTTATGATGGTCGTTAGAGGAAGTTTCTGTTAAGCCTAACCAACGAATTTACGGTGGGCTGTGAAAACCAGTTCAAGTTCACGTGATCGATTGATCTTTAAGCACACTCAGCTGTTTCGTTCGCCAACTAACAACATTATTACACCTTGGAATGAAAGACCTTGTTGCAAAGACCAATGTCAAGTCCACAAACAAACAAACACCCACCCACGCGCCTTTTGTAGCAAAACCACGTGCGAAGATTCGCTTTTCCTCGTTGGTTCTTCGACGACTAACTGCCTGTTAGCAAAAGGGAAAAAAATGGACCACCAATTTTTCAAGGTCTGAGACGATTTTTCTCGAGTAGTTTCTATAATTAAACACGTTTGGTAAATAACAGGCAGCGCCAAGCTTTGGGTTCAACTGTTGATTTTCACTTAAAGAATGTAAACGAAACAGCAGTTGTCGTTCTCCCCCACCATACTCTTTGTTGGTTGGTTGGTATCTTTAATGATGCTCGAGTACAAGTTGGTGACATAGAGTTTTTGTCACTCGTCTTTCAATATGTAGATGAATAATGAAGTCGAGTCAATACAGGTGTTTGCATTCGCAGCGATGAACGACGTTTTAATAGTTGTTTGCACTCGGTTTGAAAGGTTTCGAGTAAAATGAGCAACTTTAACGAGACAACTTTTACAAGTAGACGGAAAAATAAAGAAGTAGTTTGAGCAGAATTTGTCACTAGTTACCTTCTGTTCATTCACCTCCATGTTAATGACTCGGCATTAACAAGGTATTCTCTGAAGACTTCGAAATGCCATCATTTCCGTTTATCGTAACCTGAAACACATACAAAAATTGGCTCTATAAGTCCAGTTTAGTGAGTAACTTACTTACTTACTTACTTAGGCTCTTTGTACTCGATTCGAGAATTATTTTAAGCAGTAGTAACGACCAAAAAGAATTACGTCAAACCGTAAGGCCTGATAAATTTAAAGTGAACCTTAATGAACTATTAGTAAGTTCGGTAGCTAGTAAGTGACACGAATTTAACCGTTTAAAAACAAACTATTTATATTGTATTTGTCTCGAAGGGCAATCGAGACGCGTGTTCGTCGCTCTGTAGGCTATAATGATGATCTCTAGACTTACACAGTTAGATCCTTTTCGATTTGTTTATTCTTAGTTTCAATGTGAATGAACTACAGCTTGACTATAAACTGTCTACTATTGCTCACGTAATCTTTTCACTTCACCAACTTGTATTTAATGAATAATTAAATACACGTATAACGAAGATCTCTGGTTGCATTCAAGTCTTATTTTGTTAGATAAATGTAAGCAAAATGTTTCAGAAAGTTTTGCTAGGTTTTAGTAGAATCGTGGAATTAACCATGTTTCAATTGTGTGTTAGGGTTCGTTTCTGGGTCAATGTCAACGTTATTAGCAACTGACTCGAATGGTGTAAGCTTAAATTAAAATTCGTCGTCTGCGGCTACACTACCGAGTCAACGTCAACAGACATGTTGCAAGCTAGCTTTTAGTGCTATCCGATACCTAACGTGGAAACTTCCATCGTTCAAAGTGTGTTTCTTTTCACGTTGAGAAACACTGAATCAATAATTGGGATGGAGTCATCCCAATAAGGGCCGTTTCCTAGCATGATGTCGCGTGGAAAGGAGGAGGTTAAAACCACCTCATTGAAGCCCACCACTGGGAGGAGTTGATCTCACCTGTTGCTTTTCTCAGCAGGTGATCCCATTAAATTTGGTCCTCGGTACGAATGCAATCTCACTTTTGGCATGTCTGTCACGTTCTTCTTGTTTCGTTGTTGATGGGTGGCGTTCACTCACTCAGTTTTACAACTTGATCCACCCCCGATCTTTGCCACATCATTGGCTGGCTAATCAACTCGAATACACGGGCTGCGCGTCAATGAGATGAACACAAGATGCGACCAACGGGTTAGCGATGAGCAAAACTAGGCATGGTCAACTTACTTTTTTTAAAAAAAAAAAACACATTTTGACGTAAGCGTGTTAGTCTGTCTGCACGCTCTGTTTGTGTTACTTGTTTGGCGTTTAGCCAGTGCTAAGACTTCTTCTGTTGGCACGCTTCCCATCAATACGACTGGAACATGGTCGTGAAATAGATCTTCTCACTGTGGTCAAACGAACGAACGAACGAACGAAGGAGAAGAAGATGGAAACAAAATAGTTTTGTTTTGTTTTTAATTCAACTGAAAGGAATGCTATTATCGCTTCAGCTCATCCTGAGAATAGTGTTCAATAGTTTGAGATAATGAGCACGATACTTATTTTTGTTGGTGATTTGACGTTGACGATGGTGTAGTCTGAAACAAGTATCTACGTACAAGGGGGTTTGCACTTGAGAACGTGGCATAAATAGTTTTAGAGTCATTTATCATTAGCAGTTTATAGATGTAGATAGTGCGTTCAAAGATATGTTTTAGATAAAACAACCGAGGGATGAGTGAAATTGAATATCAACTTCGGTATTTAAAGCTGTTGTCCCTGTTCAGGCGTTATAATGAATGCACTCGCGTGGGCATTTTTTTGAAACCATCTATTCCATGTAAGTTAATATAGGGTGTTCGAGAGAAACAAAATGATAACCATGATTGGACTTTGTCAACAAACGCTGATGATAAAACTCCTTTTTTCCTGAACGGACTCCTCCGTTAATTAAACATGTCGCGATTGACTGGAAATTAGTCTGGGTGCAGTTGACTTATTTCAATCAAAACCTATCAAGGAAATCTTTTTATGGTTTTGATCAAAATTTTAAGTGTCAGTGATGAGTTACATAAAGCCACAATTATGAATACACATATTTTTTTTTCAGAAACTCGATGAAGGCTGCAAAAAGTTATTATTCACTCAAGGGAACATTTTTTGACCTAAGTAGCAATGACAGTTTTGTGTAGCTTTTCTAATCGATTAAATCGTGAAAGGAATTTGACAACTTTGTCAACTGGTACATTTTTTGAACGATGGTATAGAAATATTGCTTTTCGTTTCGATCTTTTAGACACACTATTCGAACAAATAACATGATCATAATACAGTTTATTGCATATCGTACATTGCAAACATAAAACCACTCGTTTTCTTGTTTTATGCCATAATGCAATTTTTTAAATGAAAATTGCATTCCGGAAACATCTTGGACAACACAAGACGAAACATACATCAAACAAAGCAAAGAAAATGAAAACTAAAAATTAATAACTCAAGCCAAGACACAGCAATGGTCATCTGTATAGCCTACTTAAGTTTGAAATACTGAGCAATTATCATTAAAATGTTTGCGATTGGAAATGCAACATGCTTTTGAACAAAAAAACGTATTTAAAAAAAAAAGACTGTTTCAATCATCAAATGCAGAATAGGGATATCTCCAAATGCAAAATATGGATTTCATGTTTGTGCACTTTATAGTGCACATTGTCATTTTGTTTCGACGTCTTACTTCTCTTCAGACGTCGAGCTCTAATCACGTTCTGAAATTATAATATGTGAACTGAGACGTCTTTCGTTGTTGTTATTTAGTAGGACATCCTTTTTCTGTGGGTATGGATTTTTTCGATACACATCCGGCTAAGATAGGAAGCGATTCCGAAATGCATCATCATTTGCTTTTGCATATCAAATGGCAACTGATTTGCCGTTACTATGGTGAATGCGAAAATGGAGAATATCAAGGGAAAAGCTGAATTCTAATGGCTTTTTAAAGGTATTGTAGGATTACTATTTATTCACTAGCAGAAAAAGCCGTAGGTACGTCACACGGTAAACCTTCCCCACATTCGAGAGCTTATTTGTCAATTTAACATATTCGCGATAAGTTAAGTACAAATTCTCTCTACATTCGTAATTCGTTGACTCGGGTGATCTTCTCTGTTAAAGAACTTAATGTACAGGGTGGCCATGAAAGTTTATTCAAAAATTAATTTAAAAAAAAACAAAACTACAAGTGTTACAGTTACAATACAACGAACAAATTGTAGAAGAATTTAGGTAAACTCTTAAATTTTTTTTCGGTTTGTTGACGTGTATGCCAAGTTTGAATAAGAGGCGTTCTGGATTCTGTACAGGATAATTTTAAAATCAAATACGGACCATCACCACTTGCATATACATTGGAAGTATAACAGCTTCCAATGAAGTGGTTTTGGAAGGACTGCGTTGGAATTGCTCCTGTACCGCATCGTTTTTGAACTTTTTATATAGAAGCCATCTTTTAGTGTAGTGATTACAGCGCGTCCTATTCAAACTCGGCATGCACGTAAACAAACAGAAAAAAAAACTTTATAAATTTACCTAAATTTTACAATTAGTTCGTTGTAACTCATAGTGTTTTTGAAATTAATTTTAAAATGAGAGAAGAACTTTATGGCCACTCTCTTTATTTAATTTTTTGATTCGTGTTAGAGCGGTCATACTGACCACTGTACAGTATATACAATACATGATCATAGAAAAATAAGACTTGCATTCCCTATTTAAACAATTGAAAATGAAAGAAATAGGGTAAGTAATTTTACAACATTTGTAAGACATACAGTAATTGTAGAATTGAAAAATACTCTTAACTTGATGTATACGAACCCTATGTTCGGACATAATCAAACCACCACCCAGCTGGTTTTCTAAAAAGTTTTTTAATGACGATCCACAGACACGGAAAAACACGTCATTTGTTGTTTAAGAGTACAGAACGTTTATCCACTTGGCGAAAAAAGTGGTTCCCCTTTGTCACAGTGAGGATTGGAACGCTCTCCCATCTGAGATACGTTGCACTATTTACGAATGTTTTCAAGATTTCGCTACATTAACAATTGCTTTCATTTTAAATAAGCGCATGACTAAACATATTGTGAGCAATCAATGATATTGTGAAGTCAGTTTACTCGTATCCTCCTCATTCCTTGTCAGAATGTATGAAAGGTAGCCCGTCAAAAATGACGGGAAAGTTTTTTCATGTCCATTAAGAAATTATCTCATGCTGCTCCGCAACATTGGCTTACGTGTAGCAATAATAAATCCTACATACAACAACAACATGAAAACAACTTTAAATGATTCATTTTTTTTGCAAGGTCGTCTTGGGACGGGGTTCTAGAAGACCTTATTTGTCATGTGATGCCTTGTCATATGACGTCATATGAGTGATATATGACGATGCACGTCATTAGCCAATGACACGCGAGAGACACACCGACACGAAACTCGTTATCATTTTATTATTTAGTAGATTATTATTATACAAAAGTTAAAATCATAAAACCCGTGTTGAGTGAACCGTGGACATTTGCGCATCTACGAATCTGCTAATTCGCGATGAAGTAAAGTTACTCTATAATCGATACTCATACTAATGTCTTCTTACATTCTCGATTTGTGCCCCAAAGGTGTTTTTTATGACTCACTTGTCAGGTGTATACGAAAAACACGGGAGCTTCTTTGGGTGACATGAAAATCATCTTGAGTGTGGAACGTCTTGATATTTTTTTTTTTGATGCGATGGGTGACATTGGTAAAGAGACATGTCGAAAATAGGCGCGACAGTGCGTTGTCGAAAAACGTTTAAGAATGACAATCGTGTCTAGTCGTTTGGGTTCAAAGAACTTGTTTTTCGCCGTAGCCTTTGTAATATATAAGTACATAAAAAGCGGAACCAACCGCAAACACTTCTTATTGATACTCTCGTTGTGAGTTCCATTTGCTAAGCATGGGCTGCTTGGCTCGTTGCCATTGGGAAATAGTCGAAAGTGTTTGAACATTCTAAACTATACAACGACATTATTTCGGTCTTGTCATTTCCAATAATTATATCAAAAGACTTGGTGTACTATTAGGAAAATAACTAAAGGCAACGTTGGTGCTAAGTAAACAAGATAAAGCGAGCGATAAAAAAAAACAAACTTGGACTGAAAGGGAAAATGAATGAGGAGGTGGACCTTGAAGTTTTTTTTATTTGCTCCAGGTGATGGGGAAATAATCAACAAACAAGAGGCAAAAAACACAGAAACGAACGAGTTGACTATCTCTGCTAGTAATTGACAGCCGTCTAAACGGTACAATCGATGGGTGGTATCTTCATTATTATTTTTATTGTTATTATTTTGTTTGATGAGGTTGTAAACCTACTTTTGCAAGAATGAAAACGAAATGTAGGTTATTAGGGGTGTTGAAAACGTGGGTTGAATTATAGCTTTCTGGTGTCAACTTTTTTGATTTAAGTTTTGACGAAAATGTGTTGATGGCGTAATGTACATTCGTTGTTCGATTATAACAGGTAGCCGCTAATTAAGTTGATTAAGCGATTAATAACCGCAGACAGACTGTTCAGATATAAACAACTTTTAATCGAATGACGTCATCGACGATTGAGAAAAAAAGATACTGTTTTTGGAAGTGCGAAGTTACCTTTGAGGCCGTCGAGTAATCGATGGAGGTCACATTCTTGTAGAGGGGCTGCGACAGGTAAAATGATTTTAAATAAATATATATATATAAAAAAAAAATAATAACCACAAGAACCAAACGAAAACAAATAATATAAGAAACCTGGTGACCAAGAAACTGCGGTCTTTTGAATGTGATGCAATCTTTTAAGCTCACCATTATTGGTCACCTGCTGCGTTTTCGTAACAGATGAAAAAGAAGTCGATGTACGTACATCCCCAGCTAATAGCTAGAAACACGCGTTCAGAATGTAGATTTGGAATATCTAACACTGTTCAACGACGAACGAATTTTAATACCAGAAGCCAATGAATGTGAGGGAATGGTACGGATGGATGGATTTTCGTGAAGAATATGAGAGCTTTAGAATAAGTTGAGGTTTCATTTTCACGTTTTCGGCTAATTTTAGTTATAAAGTTGTTGTCGTTCACGATCTTTTGTACACGTTGTAGACGAGTGTTATTGAGAATTGCTTAATAACATCTGTGAGTGGTGAGCGTACTTAGGCTTAAAGATTGGACACCAGAAATCATTTTGTTTATCAAAGGAAAGCGTAGCTTATTAGTAAGAAGTCAAGAACATTCATTTCGAAACAAGCGCAACAATTTTTTTTTTCACTAGTCAGTGATCATTAAGACACTTTTATTGACATTTCGTTGGTTCAAGGGGAAATGTAGCAATGGTTTTTTTTTATGTGTAGCCAACTAAACTCCAGTAGCAGAGATGGAATCTTTGCAACCAAAACAAACTTGACCTTCGTCTTAAGGGACGAAGGTTTCAAGATGTGTCGAAAAAAGTGGGCGATACTCTCTTCATTCCATAAGGAAAACAAGGAGATAAAACTTGTCTCGTAAAAAAAACTAGGAAGAAAGATACAAATATTTGTGTGCAATTTTTGCAACCAACAAAAAAAAATTGTCTCCTATCCCGCGGTCGCAAAGTAAAATTTCTGTGTGTGACTCGCCACAAGTTCTAGAGGAGACCTTAACCTGATTTTTTTATGGGTTAAAAATGGGAACGTTATCAGCGATATTCTCTTCAACAACATGTAGTAATTCACGACACGACGCGTTAATGAAATATTAAACTTTTGCTCGGCCATCTTCATTGATGATAATAAGTTTGACTACGCGCGAAGTCGTTTTGGGGACTTTTATCATCTCTCCCAACGATAAAGTACCGTAACCATTTTTCTTCTTTTAATTTTTGTTTATTACTGCGAACAGTTTGCTAAAGCATAGACATTTTTTCTTTATATTCACAAAAATCGATACCATCTTAGTTTAGTGTAGTAAAATGGATTTATATATACTGTTGATTCTTTATGGACCAATCTGCTGAACTTGGCATATTTATTTATTTATTTATTTATTTATTTAAACAACATGACGACCACTGGGGTCAAATCGACAATCACAATGTAATTCGAACAAAAAACATATAAATCAATTTATATCGTAAAAAATGCTGTATGAGAAGGTGAAGCCTATGATACAAATAAAGCAGCATTAATAATATACAGCATTTAAAGTTTATTGCTAACGTTTACTTCACATAGTTGAGGTGGTTTTAAATTATATTATGAAAATACACTGGCAGGCATGATGATAATGTGGAAACGACAACGAGTGTCGCCTACCATTTATTTCAAGTGGCACGTGTATATTGTATACATTGTGTCTATCGTTTTCTACGATCACTTGATTTAACGTCGATGATGATGAGTGTTGATTTTGTTGGAGCCAAAAGGGTTTATCTTAGCCATCGTTGAGGAACTCCTCAGTTGGATATTATGGATGTTTTTACGAGTGTTGGTTATGGGAGAGTTGAGTTTTATGTCGCGTTTAAGCGGTTAGGTCAACATTGTCATTCTCTTCTAGCTACACGACACGACCAAGATGGTGATGATAATGATGTAACGTTATTTGCGAAGCCTTCTTCTTCTTCCATACACTTTAGACGAGCGTTATCATTTTTTATTTAGTTTTATTTCCCAAATTTAGTGTTCAAAAAATTAAACCGTCTGCTCGTAAAGTTAAATGAGCGTTATTAGAAAGGAATTACGCAATAGAGCATTGTCTCGACGATGTATTGTTATACATTTTTGTATGCAATTGTAACGATGCTTGGAAATTCAAGAACAAAACTGAAACAATAAACAAGAATATTTGTATTGGTCATGACATAGATACCCTAATAGCCATTGCAAAATAGTGTACGTACGGTACCTAACACAGTCTGTTGAACGGGCGTTAAAACTCGTGTGATCCTAATGAATGAGAGTTGTGATTCTGCAATTATATTAAACGGCGGTCGAATGTTACATCATCGATAAGATGAACAAATCCCATAAGTCGGGTTGATTATTGTTTTCACAAGTTACTTGGTGGAAACCTACCAAGTTCGTAGTCTAAATTAATTCTATTGATTATTTCGAGTCAGACGATGGAATATTAGAACTGTCATCGACATTGTTCTTGAGTTGAATGGTGTTCTTGTGTATATGTGGTTTTATGTAGGCTACTTGTGTGTGAATAATAGCATTCATTTCTTAAATACTACCTAACTGTCATGCTGTGAGATATTGTTACTACTGGTCGTAATTGATGTAAAGGGTGTTAAGTAGCATTTTCGTCAAAAATGACTTTCGAATGTGTTAGGTGCAATTTTATCTCCCTAATGCGTAAGTTTGAGCAAAACAACAATCCGTGCAAAGATATTAGTGCAAGAAGTCTCAAGTAGCTCATAGACCACGAGGCAAGTTCAGATCTTTACCCTTTTACACCTGTTAATCCAGTATCTCATTCAATGCTTTGGCTATTGTGCATGTTGAATTATAGACCCATAAATGGCTCAGCCAAAATCATAGGCATTGAATGCTGTATAAAGAAGAATTGTAGTCATTGCGAAGAGTGAAAAAGCGATTGTTAGATGGCAAGAAAAAAAAATGGAGAGCGGTTAATCTTTATGAAGCAACTATTGTCAGCAATTGTGTTAGGTCTTAATAAATTTATTTGTTTCTTAAATGACGCGTTAAGCGTTTTCTTTAGAAGTTTATTTTCTGCAGTAGTAGTGCTGGGTCAGTTAAGCCTATTTATAGGGAGCAGCTTAATAGTGCAAAACCCTCTCCTGACGGGTTTTTTTCGTCTAGGATTTCAAACGAAAATTGGAATTAAATGGAAAGTTGTCTTTTTTTTTTTTCAAAGCGGGGTTATCAAAATGTCCTCTTTTCGTTTTGCTTCATTTTTCCGTTTTGAAGGGTTTCTTTGGTTTATGAAACTTTGGTGGTTGGAATTTTTTTTCTGGTTGAGCTTTTGACCTCTGGCAGTGGTCTGGAGTAAAGTACGTCGAAATGTCGAGATTCGAACGAGAATTGGGTTTCACGTCAAACTGGGTTTCATCATCGTCGTCGTCGTCGTCATCATTTATCACTGATACAGAACCGAACTCAATTTTTCTTATACGACATAAGGCTATTGATTTCAGTATGAATAACATCTCCATCGCAGGATTAATACTTTTAACGTTCGAACAAAGTTCTTTATAAACATGACATTTCATCGCATGAAATGCCAGAGAAATAACATTGGTAACTAGAATATATTGATAATTAGTTTTGGTTTTGAACAATTTTTGCATCAATGTTATCAGCTGACTTAAAGAACCGTCACTGCACACGAGTACATAATAAAAATGGGGTCTAGGCCGAAACACCGACAGTTCAAAAATACCTAACCGAACCCCGACTGTCGCTATAAGTGCCGCAACCGAGATAATGTACCAATGTTGTACCAATCTGGTCTTACAAGATGTTTCAAAGGTGTAACTGAGTTTATTTACGCAGTAGAATGGTCACTTAATAATTCATTTATTTTCGGATTTTTTTTTTTTTTTACATTTTATGTTGAAGAATTATTTAAAATAATGGATTATTAAATTCTTCTGCATTATTGGTATTATTATGTCTTACATTTGTAACACCTTGTATGACCTTATTATTGTAAGATTGAAACCTTAGTATTTCTAAGGTCTTGTACATGATAGCCAGCCGTGATCATGCGATTGTACCAGTTCCAATGATCCAAAGTTGGGTTGAAAATTAGTGACCAACATGACATGTTGTCACTACACGTTAATTGGAGCGTCACCAATATTTTGTTTATTTCGCATTTTCATAAGTTCTGCAATTTATCTATCGATCGACTTTATAAGTAAAAGTACGGACTATGAGCGCTCAATCATTAATCTGTAATCAAGTTGATTTTGGGGGTAGTTTTTTCAAGTATCATAAACAGAAATCGTGTTCCCATCAAGACATGTCAACTGTGTTTGCGTGATAAAAACAGATAAAAATAAGACGTATACACAGAAAAAAACCACATCGTTATTTTAAAACATTTTATCATGACTTTATATATAAAGTCACGAGTTAAGGAAGAATTCAGTTCAACGATAGTGGTTTTTGACTAGTTTTTTTTGTGTCCCCCCAACAACCACTCGACAGGGACATTTTTTCGTCGTGACAATTAGCATTTATTTGAGTTCCAACTACTTTTTTCTTGTCAACATAACTTTACGCCGGACTTAATTATAACAAATAATTTTAGCCGTTAAACGTGTCATGTTACATCACACCAATATGTTAACGAAACAACTCTATTAACTGTACATTAAAAAAAAAACAAAAGCAAAACAGTGTCCAATATCATACTAGCATGTGGTTTTATACTCGTTCAACTGGTTTTTAAACGATTATTAAAAAGCGTTCTTCGCGTTAACGTTGCTGTCTCCTTCTTTGCCACATTCCTCCAATATCTTAATGCGTTTCTTCTTTTAGGAAATAGATAAAATCGCACTTACCAGCTTACAACACCGATGTCTTTTTTGTCCACTTTTTTTCTTGGATTTCGAAGAATGTATTGTTTTAGGTATGTCGTTAAACTGATGAGCCAATAGTTTTTCATGTGGTCGTTGGAAGTAATCGGTAGTGATGGTAATGCCAACGGTAGGTACTAGCGGTGATAGTAGTAAAAAAATGCTAATGACAACAACAGCTGATGCTTATGAATGAGATGATGCAGCATCCATTGTCGAGTAGAGTAGTAGCATCAGTGACAAGAAGACAGATAACGCTGGTAAAAGTGCAACACGGCACAGCCTGGTGTCTCGACCTATGTGCGCGTGTCGGCAGACACACATGGATTGAAATGAAACTGAAATCTGCAGCAGGTTGGTGGCCTCGACGACCAAACGACCAATTGAAGAAGGTGGAGGAGCCAAGTTGGCAACCACTCAACCAAGTCCTTCAAAACATTTCTTCGGATTTAACGGGTTACAGCGATCCAAACGCCATCCTGTGAATAGCCAACGAAAGCAAGCTAGCGTTGCTTTATTTATTTACTTATTTATTTGGTTGTTTGTGGTTAATTTTTGTTATTAATTTTATTTTGTGTGCGTCATAAAACTGGAACACCTAAATAGACACTGTGCTTTAGCGGGAACTGAATTTTGTAAATCAAAACAATGATACTCGATAGGTGTTTAAAAAGATTTGATTGTAGAGGATGACTAGTGTCAAAAGTGTAATTTACAACTTGCAGTGATCACTTTACACATGTTTCACTTTATACAAAGTAACAAAAGAACAACAGATTGTTTTTTCCCTCGGACATTCAGTCTTTGATGCACTCTATTTCACTTGGCGGGAAATGCAATCAGGCTCGTTTATCTCATACTTGAATTCTAATAACATCGAACTTATTCGATATGATATAATCCTATCTGATAAATATTTCACGTCATTGTAAGCTGACGTTGGTGATTGATTCAGTTGCAAGACGATATTAAAGTGAAATTCTCTCGGCAATGGTCGTCGTCTGCTGCATTGCGGTTCTTGCCAGTTGACAAAAGTGGGGGGATCTGTATCAATAAATTCATGAACAACTTAACTATGGATTTTTATAATATCCAATTTAACACATGATTCAGATGAAGAAGAATTAGCCAGTAGGCAGCATTATCAATATATCACTTTTTTTTCCAGAACGTTTTAGTTGCTATTGGAGAAGTGTGATTAAAGGTGGAGAATGTTTTTCTCTATCGTGGACATTATTGACAAAACTAAACGAAAGCATTTACATGAGTTCACATCAATCTATAGCAGTGGTTCTCAACAAGGGGTACGTCTGGCTTTCAATACAGAATGGCGAATTATTTTTTTCTCCAACAAACAGTTCATATTTATGCGACTTTCAGATTGATGCATACATAACTGTATACACTAAAACCCTAACCATTATATATAGATACGATTGCAATAATTCTAGACTAGATCATCGAATTTAGTGTTATTATTTATTAATTTTTTTTCATGTATTTCTTGTACAAAATTTGCAAAATAATGCCATAGTCGTTAATGAAGATTTTTTTATTTTGCAAAAATTTTAAGGGGTACTTGAGAAACAGCTATCATGCTAGGGAGTACGTGAAAAAAAGGTTGAGAACCACTGATCTATAAGGTTAGTTCATATTTTTTATGATTGTCGTTTATTAATTTTGAATATAATATACTAGCTGTTGGAATGAGATTTTTGGTGGTTGGATATCAAGCTAATAAGCGGGTTATATTTATATTTTGTCTGAAAGTACTAGAATAAGAACCTCTTTGTATTAATTTAAAAACTGGGCTTCTATTATTTCTATTAACAAATTTCATCACCACCACCAGAAGTCCGGTTTTTTGTGTTTTTTGCTGTTTATTAAAACCAACTCCCCTTGTAGAATTTAACCATTTTATGGATGTAGATCATTATATTTGATATTAGAAATGACGATATATATTTATTTCAGTGTTTTAATTTATTATTTCCGTAATTTTCCATGTACGTACATTGTACTTTGTACTGCGCATCATGCGGATGCATTGATGAATAAAGCACCCAATGACGTCATTAGGCGCGTAACATGATTGCATCATCACCATTCTTCTTCCAAGGAAGGAAGTTTCCCAGAGGGCAATGCGCGTGCGTAGTACGTAGAGTAGAGTAGAGGTAGAGGCTAGAGGTCCTTCCTTTTTGGCGTGCGATTGATTCACCGGCGTTGATTCTTCTATAAGCGTTTCCTATTTATTCTTCTTGTACTTCACGTTTCTTCGATTATTCCCCATTCAATTTCTTGCGTTATGAAGATTTGGACTTCGGAACACATATTCAAGTGAGTTATGTCGGGTGTAGATGATGATGATGATACACTGTAGTAAGTAAACGGATTCTTCCATGTGTCGAGTGGTTGGATTCCCCCCTCAGTTTTCGATTTACCCCTTTCTTCAGTGTTCTACCTACCATCAACAGACACCTATTCCGAGGAATGTATACTATATACGTAGATACTGTGCGAATTGTGAACGTTACTTTGTGCGTCGAAACACTTAAAAGAGTTCAATGAAGTTGGCTTCCTTTGGTAATCGAGTGAAGGTTTTCGAAATGCATTCGTGGGAATGTTGTCCTTCCTTACATAGCCTACCTAGGACAAGGAGGACACCTGAGCCCAAACATTATTGAATTTCCACAGCTTTGGTCAAGGTGACCACTAGTGTGTAAATTCACCCTCGTCAATTAACCACTCTCTTTATTTTATTCATATGATTCATGTGTATCGCATTTTTTTTGGTTATTCCGAGGTATAGTACTACTAGAAGAAAAAACTAGTAAGTCCAGGTGATCAATACCATGATTTGGAGCCAACTGCGTGACTCCAAAGTATTTGATTGCAATGAAATCAAATCTACATCGAGTACCTGTGACAAAAACGTCTTTATGATGTTGACATTCTAACAATAACATTCTACGTATTCGAATTATGCATTAAAGCTAAACCTTCTTTGCAATTATAATGCAAAATTTTGACATTGAAGTACAGTACTGTACATGTAGAAATTTTGTTGTGTGTTTGAGTAGCCAAGACTATTTACCGTACAAATTCAAAATTAGGGTAAAGTTGGTGGTCCTGTTGAATCCTGAATGTATTTTTGTCAATGTTCATGGTCGTGGTGTTTGAGGTAGCACAATCTTGAAATAGAGCGCCATTTGACGTAGGCAGCCTGGTTGCCTATCTGCCAAACATGAATCGAGTTGTTGCTATTCATGAGAGATCGTCGATTCTGCGCTGGTGGCTTGCATAATACTTATCGTGCCAAACTCAAATGTCAGCCACGTTTCCTTGTGTCAGTCACCTTTGGCTACATTTTCAGTTTTGAAGGTGACTACAGACGAAGGTAACCAATTTCATAATCTGTGTCATAACAATGTTTCATTTATTTTACAGTCACCCATGGGAAACAGTATCTCAGGCCGCCTGGCGCAAATATCCTAATCCCATGAACCCTGCTGTGGTCGGGATCGATGTCGTGGATCGACAGATTAACACCGATGGCATTCTTAGAACTCATAGGTTAATAAGTACCCGGTGGTGTTTACCAGGATGGGTCAATAATGTAAGTATTTTTGCAACCCTGTTTTACCATTCTCTGGCATAACATTAACTCTCACTCCATTTGGTCTTGTGTGGAGGAATACAGCAGTGACCCAGTGACCTCATTGGGGCTAAAATAAAAGTTTGGTAAAAACAAGTCCTGTTTTTTTGTTGTTGAAGTACTGGTTATATATACCTAATGCAGTTGAAAATGTAGTTGAATGTCCCGGTAGCTCAGCATGTCAGAGGTGCGAGAGGTCTCTGGTGTGATCCCAGGCTGAGACAAGAATTTTTTCTTTCATTCTTTGTTGTTTATTCAAAATAAAAATTTAGTGATTAAATTCTTTTTTTGTGGAATATTTTCACTGATAATGAATTTTTTTTTTTGTTTTCGTAGTTATTGGGTGGCGATCGAACCTGTTATGTTAGCGAAATTTCAGAAGTTGATGCACAGAAGCAAGTCATGACATTACAGTCAACAAATGTAAGATGCTATTAAAAAACAAAACAAAACAAAAAAAACAAAAAAAAAAAACAACTAAGAATCGGAGTGAAACAAAACCCCTAATGTTATATTTTTACTTGACAAGGTATCACTTTCAAACTATTTATCCGTGGATGAAAAACTCACATACTGTCCTCATCCATCAAATAAAGAATGGTGAGTTTCAAGCTTACACTTGGGGGGGGGGGGGTTACAACTAGTTTGTGTTGTAGTAATAAAATTACTTTAAATGAAATGAAATGAAAAATGAAGTTTTAAATGAAATGTCATTACAGTACACTACTGAAACAAGAAGCCGTAGTCACTGTTCGAGGCATTCCATTGGGAAGCTACATGGAAGATCTGTTGACTAATACCATATCGGGAAATGCAAATAAGGTACAGTATGTTCATTTGTAAGGTTTATTTGAGGGTCGAGTTTAAACTAGTTCAGATTGTAACAGTTTACTGTTAAACCAACTGTATAATAATAATAATAATAATGTTGCTAATGAGCCACTGAATAGTAATGAAGTAGCAGTCCAATTTTAGTTATGAAAATCATTTGAAGGAATTAGAGTTAAAAGTTGATATTTTGTGCAAACAAAATTTGTCTGTTGGTAGTACTAGTTGGTTTTCCTGCATTGTCTTCTATTGTATGGTACAGGTTGGTCTCACTAATCCGGAAAGCTTGGGACCAAAAAAATGGCCAGATTTTCCAAACCAGGGAAACTTAGGAAAAAATTGCAAATTTTACTGAAAAATGATGAACTAAAGTATTCACGGTTACTTTTTACAATTATGAAGCAACAAAAGTATTCACCAAATTAAATTGATAAATTACGAACCAAAGTATTAACTGTAAATTGCAATCGAAGCTTATGGTGGATTCAACCTGTATTTTCATCATGAAGGGAGTGCTGATTACAGATGCCACTAAACTAGACTGCTTCCATCTTTGTTCAATTTCAGTTTGACATTTCATCATGTTTCTTTCTAGGGCCGTGCTGCGATGGAGTGGGTCATTTGTAAATTGAATTCCGAAGTTCAAGAGTTGACCAGCAGTGCTGTGAAAAGCATGGATGAGTTAACGCTAAGTGCCAAAAAAAGCATGGACGATCTGACCAACACCACAAAAAAGTCAGTTGACGACATTACCAGGGTAGCCTTCAAGAGTATGGATGGAATTCAGTCCACCCTGAAGAACTCCATACCTAAATTTTAACAAGTGCATCTGAAAGTATTAATTATGTTGAACCAATTGAACTTTGTTTTTTTTAATGCCACTTTCCAACTGGGAATTGACTTTGAAAGTCAGTTGTTTAGAAATGCCTTCCGCTGGAAGCATTTTTCGTGTTTTCATTGATTGAAAACGCCAGTACCTGTTGACAGTGTTCATCTGTCGGCTTAATGCTAACCAACTTTTTGTCTTGTACAATACACGAAGCAATTTTCAATACTCGTAAAGAGGCAATCGTAATTTATTTGCATAGAACATTTTATTATAGTTTTTTGTTTTTAGTGGTTAACTAGTAAACTGCAATTGTTTGTAGGTTTAACAAAATAAAAAAGCATTGCAACATGGCCTTCTCATTTGAAATGGTATCACAACATTGTACGTGTATTTTAGTACACAATTGAGTAAAAAATAAGATTTTATTAGGATTTAATAAAAATATGGCACAAAGATAGGAACATTAAAAAATGACTCGAGTTATGCCAAAACAAATCTTTTGCTGCTGTTATTTTTTGACCGTGTTATCACCGACCTCCACTTCAACTTCAATGTTTTTGTCAACGCTCAAATCACCGGAACTTTTAATGATCACAGGCTTGAGAGGCTTGTCTTCCCTATCCGTCTTTGTATTTTCGATCTTGTGAACCACTTCCATTCCTTGAATTACTTTTCCAAAAGCGGTGTGTTTTCCATCGAGCCAAGGAGTAGCCACCGTTGTAATGAAAAATTGACAGCCGTTGGTGTTTTTTCCTGCAACGAGAGCCAATGTTAAATGTGAAAGTCGTCGTTTTAGTACAATTCGGACTTGGTCGAAGGAGTTGTTAGTGACCTGCGTTTGCCATGCTGATGATGCCAGCTTCGGAATGCTTGATAAGAAAGGTTTCGTCGTCGAAATATTTGCCACCGTAAATGTTGATGGATCCTGCTCCTCCTTCGTCGGTAACGTCTCCACCTAATAAACAACGATGAAATTTTCGCTCTTTTGTTTTATGCTCGTCGAGCTGGCAGTGTTTCTATGAAATGGATACCTTGGATCATGAAATCTTTAATGATTCGATGAAACTTGGTGCCAGTGAATTTTTGACCATCGTGCCCCCTCGTTGCCAGGGCATGAAAGTTTTGGACGGTTTTCGGAGCCACATCTCCAAAGAGCCCAAACACGATGCGGCCTACGTCCTCGCCATCGATGTTGACATCGAAATAGACTTCATGAGTTACTTTGACGCGTTTTTCCTAAGATGTAAGTCATAAAACGAACATTGATGCAATTTTGTAAAAATTTAAGTTTTACCAAAAAATTCTTTGCACATTAAGTTTCATTAAATAGTTGGCTAAATTTGAATTTAAATCGATCAAAACAAGTTGAAAATAATTCAAAAGATGTGTGAAACTTGTATCGCTTCGCAATCTGTAATCTCTAATCGCTCGTCAATGGACGTCGCCTCTTCATCAACTAAAGTGATGGTGTGGCACGCATTGTCCCAACTGACGATTTCCAAAAGTTTTACAAAATTAAGCAAAAAGTTGAACAAAACATGCCTACCTCGGATATCTTGAGCACAGACATGAAAACCCAAATCAACAAGCATTTAACATAAACCATGGCAACTGATGGGGATTTTTCTAGTTTGCTAAGAGTTTGAACCAACTTGAAACAATGGATAAAACCAAGTTAACTTTAGCACCATTAACTTTCCAAATGCCAACGCCCTGCTCTGCTGATGCTGATGAACTGAACTGAACAAGACTGCTTTTTTTTTAATAAATAAATAAATAGTTTTTTTTTCTTTCTTCAAAAATTTATTAATTTAACATGGACATTTGCATTTTTTAGGAACTAACTGTAACTAGTAGTGATGTTATTGTCGAATAGTTTATTGTTAATTTTAAAAAAATAGTGCCAACTAAGTAGTTCCGTTAACCTTTTTTGGGGAGGTGAAGGTGGTCTATAGAAAAGCTAGTTAGTTAAATTGAATTAAATGCTTCACTAAAATGTCAAATAAAATACATACGAGATGACATTCCACAACTGGTAGTAGTATATCTGTCAAATCGAATCAGCTGTCAGATGTATTGGGGATCAGCTGATTCATTCATTGTGTAACACCTGCCTCTATTATAACTAATAAACAAATTAATTCAGGTAATTTGAAGAAAAAAAATTCGACATTGTTGTTAAATTTTGTAAATTAATGAAATATAAGCCTTTTTCATAACTGTAAGGTTGGTTATTTCTGAATGAAGTGTGAAATTGCGCTATTTTTCGTTCGTTATAAAAAAAGTTTAAAGGGACACTCAGCTGATTGCCAACTATCGATGTCAACTAGTTTGATAACTTGCTAATGAAACTTTTCCTCCTATAACATCATCGAAATACGATGGTTAATATAAAACACCGTATTAAAAGATGCTTTATCACTATTTCCTGGCTTATGTTTATCGTTTATCATTATATACACTTGACAAAATAGGTTTGTATATGCGATACTATCGATAATTTCAGGTTTTGACAAGGGCTCGTTTTGCTGATGTACTTTTTCGGTTGGTTGTTGTTGTTTTTTTTTCTTCCTTTCAATTGTTTTGCTATATATTATAAGAAATCTATCCCCTATTATAGGAGATAAAATGTCACGTATTAATATGTATCGATTAGTTCAGTAAGTGTTTAATCCTGTGTCACGAAAACCACACGTGTCAAAAGGTGTGGCCGTCAAATCAATTTCATTGAACATCCGATGAAAATGACATTTTTCTTTAATTAAAAAAAGGACAAGCTTATTTCATAATCGAAGAAAATGACAACGTGGGAACACTGCTTGATGTTTTCATCATCATTAAAAGACTAAGTCATGGACAGCTACGACGAAGACGTGACTGACAACGCTTTTTTCAAACAACTCAATTTTCACATCGACAATTTCCAAGAGAAAGCAGCATCGAAACAATGGGTTGTAAGTAGACAACAAACAAAAGTTGACGCACGAGTGACAGCTCTGTTATGTCATGTTTTTTGTACAATTGTGTAGGTATGTATTCCTCAAAGTGGACATTTCCCCAAATGTGGGATTCAATTGGAAGATTTTGAGAACCATATCTTAGTGAAAAGTGTGTTGGATGAACCAACGTACAAAACATTGAATGGCAAGGTAACAAACTATTTATACCATTGGGTTGTCAACTAGCTCAAACTGTAAACCTGATAGCTGCCTTTCTAGCTACTTATCCGTCAAGTTACGGTGCAAAAAGCTGTTTGTATTGTAAGTCCAGCATGAACTATTCATGTGAAGTTAAATTCTACACTGGCATTAGTAGGAGCAGCATTGCATGTATCTCAGCCTATGTTGTAGAATGTTTATTGCCAGAGAGTGGTGAAAATTAAAAAGCTGGAATTTGAGATATCGACTATTAGTTTGAAGTTGCAATCCAACTTATAACTTTTATAAAATTTCATAATTTTTATGTGTTTCTGCATTGTCTATTAGCTTACATACAATTTTTTTTTTCATGTTCTGATAGAATGTTGTAATACAAGATTCTTTCATTATAACTGGAGAGGATTTTACGGAAAGCCTAAATGTATGTACTGTTTTTTTGGACCTTTACAACTTTTAGCGTTCTAACTATGATTTATCTTTGAAAATTAGAGCCTTCACAATGATCTTTGAGATTTAGTGTGGTACAACCAGTGGCGTATTTAGGGAACGGCAAAGGGGGCAAAAGCTCCCCTCCCCTCCCCAAGAACCCAGAAATAGGCTTTAAATTTAATATATTTTTGCTTGTTTTGTACAACCTCTGTTATCAAAGATAGGTATCTTATTGTTAATAGGTGTTTTTAGGTTATATTATAATTAATTTGCATAGTTTTATACAAGTAAAAGTAATTTTGAGCCTCCAACCCACCCAAATCCTGGATCTGGCCCCCTCCAAATCGAATTTCTGGGTGTAACATAATAACTATGTTGATGTTTTGAAACTAAATTGCTGCAGAATGTAATTTCCCAAATGATTCAAGTATTTCTTAACTATACTTTTTCAATTGTGTAGATTCCTATTCGATTTGAGGAGACATTTTATCTGAAAAATGGACAAAATTTTCAAATTCTTTGCATAGAGCGAATGCTGGATCGGTTCACAAATGGTAACTAAATATGCTGATTAAATGATATAACACGTTTGGGCTTGGAATAGTAAGGTGTTAATATTTTGAAGGTGAATATTCAACCAGCGCAACCAATGTGTTTGAATTGAACACACTAAAAGATTGTGTGGATCTCTTGTACAGAGAAGTAGGCAAGTAGCAACTTCACTTTTTTATGTACCACTTGCACAGTATCTTGAATGTATTGATGGTTCACAACACAAACCACTATCATAGGTGATCAGAGAATTCACCGCTTAGTGGACGAACTTGTGGAAACCTGGAATGCTGATAATCAGAACTTGGAATTGGCTTCTATTCAAATGATGAGAGTAAGTTTAAAAATCCTGTGCTGGTTGTTTCAGATCTATTCAATATTATATCGACAATCATACATAAGCATACACAAAAGCAAATGCTTAATCAAGTACCATATAACAGGGATGGTAGCATTTTTTAAAGTTATATTGACTTGGTTCTTTATGGTTTAAGATGATCCATAGGTTACTGTGATGTTGAATGTTGGTTTTAATAAAAATCCATAATGCAACTTTTCTGATAGCTTGCAAACCATTTTGAAAAGATACTTATATTTTTTCATGTAGGATTTGACCAGTGCCTTATATACTAATATACTTCAAGCTATTCTGAAAGATTCTTCTCTGGTATGTTTTATTGTATACTTTATATGTGGGTGAATCAAGTATTCTTACACTTTAAAAAAATATTGTCACACAAAAAACAAGATATAGTTGAAAGGCACGCTCTTTCTTGGCTTCTTGACATAATTATCACATATGTTTAAGCATTTGTCCCAGCATTTCAGTTGTTTTTGCTTGCCTTTGTCATCTTGAACCAGGAGTCAACATGATAACTAAATACATTATGGTGGTGTCATTGAGGATAACAGTGATTTGAAGGTTTTATGAAGCAAGAGGAAATGAGAAAATCCAGAGAAAACCTGCACTCATGGTGTCAGATTCCAGAAACTGAATCTTCACATGGAACAAGTAGGAGACCTGGGACCTTTCACCCAAAGGTGTATGCCTTAACCACAAGGCTAACACGGGCTCATTGGGGTTGTTAAAAATTGTGCCTTTCAAATGTGTATTATGTTTAGGATAGAAAAGAATCCTCTACCCTAAAATACATCCTTAAAATCAAGGAAATCACCTTCTACGGTAAAAACCAAAAAGGTAACCTACCTTTGACTGACCGGGTAGTCCGAAATTCCTCAGACACTGACACAAGTCAGAGATCAAGAGACTTGATCACAGTTTATATACACAAAACACAAAAGACATGTCTTTTGTGTTTTATGTATATAAACTGTGATCAAGTCTTTAGATGAGACGAATCGTCGGGGTCTGAGGAGTTATAGTGGGGGATGTTTTCGGACTACCCGCAGTCAGTCAAAGGTAGGTTACCTTTTTGGTTTTACCGTAGAAGGTGATTTGCTAGGTTTTAAGTATGTTTAGGATGTTTGTGTGTGTGACAATAAACTTTTAAAAAAAAATTGCAAATTTAATTTTGTACAGTGGATTCATTTATATCAGTACTGTTTTAACAGTTTATTTTTTTAATAGAAGAAGAAAATATGGGGTGATAATTTCTTAATGGACTCTTTGAAAGTTGCCGTTGAGGTAGGTTTCCATAAACAGAAGTTGACATTTGTTAGCTTAAAATGAATGATCATACACTTATTGAGTTTTGTCTCTAACTTCACGTGTTAAACTTCGTCACGTCAAATTGCTCATCAGTTTACTAGTTGTGTGACAAGACTCTGCAGTTTGAGTGAGACGGATTATAATATTTTTTGTGTGACCAACAGACTTTTACAATGCATGGTGTGTACAAGCGGGTGATGAAAGGTTTAACAGCCTATTTATCCAGAGAAGATGCACAACTCAACAAAACGGTTCGCAATTTGTCTGACTTGCAAATCAGAGATTTAAATATCAATCCAGACTTTGTGTTAGTACATATCTGTCTTTTTTTAACTGTCTTAATTTTTTTTGCAATCAATGATTGATTTTACATGAAGGTATTTTGAAATATAATTTCAGGCCTGCTTTACCAAAAGCAAAACAAGAGCTGTCACGAATAGATTGGTTCAGTACCCCACTAGACAAGATTACGTGCATTAAACGAGCAGTGGGAAGTGTTCTCAAAACAAAAATGACATCCTTGCACAGTGAGCTTAAACTGAATGCAACGTTAATTTTTCTTTCACACCAGTTTAGTACTTGTCGTTAAGTTATTTACTTTTTTTAGCAACAACTATGGCTACAGATGATTTGCTTCCGATCTTGGTGTTTCTTGTATTAAAGATTGGAATGCCAAACTGGTAAGTCTTTTAATTTGTAAGCTTATAATTTGTAAGGCTTACTGTAAAATTTTATTAATGTATTTTATTCATATTTAGGTTGGCACATTTAAATTTTATGAAAAACTTCCGCCTGTCGCAGATTAATGATGATGGTGAGAAGGACGAATTTGGGTAAAAAACAAAATAAAATTAACATATGACAATTGACAACCAAATTTGACAATCTTGGTTATTAATACTAATTGAGGGTTTTCGTTTAGCTATTACATTGCTTCTTTGGAAGCAGCTATAGAACATGTTCGGAGTGGAGTTCTTTTTGGGCCAAGCAACCCAGAGGTAAGCCTACACATCATTCTTCAAGCTTAATAGGGTATATAAGAAACTTGTTTTGTGGTAAAGTGCATAAAATGTATTTTATTTAGGGTTTTCCAGAGTTAAGCTTTTCAGACGATCATAATGTGAATTATATCAATGAAAACACGTCGAGTGCCATCAAGAATTTTTTCGATGTAAGTTTACTATCATGAAGATTAACCAAATTTTTTGTACAGGGTGTCCCAAAAGTCTTGGTGCAGTTTTAAGCTTAGCTAAATGGAAACTGCACCAAGAACGTATGGGTCACTTTGTATTGTGTCAAACTGTGTTCATGATGATTATGCTCTCTTAAGCTTGTGCGTGAAGGAAATCATGCAGAAGTTTACAACGTCTTGTCCAAGACTGATGTGCAGCAGCAGAAAATCTCCGAAGACTTGTGTCATCCCCTGTGTTCCTGCGACAAATGTGAATTTAAACAGAAGCAGAACACTTACGATGCTCATCCGACTCTTCAGTCACGAGATGATAAAGGTTGCACAGGTTAGTGTAAGGAATCATCCATCTCTTGACTTTAAAAACTCTCAATAAAAATGATAAAATATTATATATTTATTTACAGCCTTGCATATTGCATCTGAATGTGGCCAGGACTTAGTTGTTGAATGTTTGATAAATTTGCAATCCGATGTCAATTCTACTGATTACAGAGGCAGGTCACCGTTACATCTTGCCTGTCAACGCGGACATCAAAATGCAACGGTCAGTTAAAATTAAAATAATTGACTTAGTGTACAGCTGTATAACAACAAACTGTACATGATTTATTTCAGTTAATGTTGCTTCATCATGGTTCCTTGATAAATGTAATGGACAACGATGGAAATACTCCTCTTCATCTGTGCGCCTTGAATGGCCATGAAGATGTAAGATAATTTCAAGTACATACAATGATTTTATTTCTTAAAATATCTAAATACTTATTGATTGTTTCACGTTATAGTGTGTCAAAGCCCTTTTATACAGTGATGAATTCATGTACAACAGAAGCTTGCAGTTAAACGCTAGCAATGATAATGGCGATACCCCTCTTCATTTTGCTGCTAGATGGGGATATGGTGAGAATACCCAGCTCATGTTATAATAATTTTGTGTATGTCTACAAAATAGTGTTGACATCATTAACACATTGCAGGTGAAATTGTGGAGATACTTCTGGAATTTGGTGCCTGCATTGCATCGAAAAATAAACGTCACCAGACGCCACTCGACTGTTCTCATAACACAATTGTGTCGCATCTTTTGGAAACGACACATCATGGTGGCCATGACAAATCGGATGGGTTCATTGTTTTACGTGTAGGTATTCATTTTATTATTTAACAAAAAATTTTCAAAATTATCAGTCAACATCAAAGACTAGCAACATGATATGTTGACCAGAATTTGGTGTATGATCTTCTAAACAAATTTTCACAAGATAACTGCATTGTATCACCTGTTTTTTATTTTGTTGCATTGTTTAATCTCAGTCCAACAGTCTTTCACACGTGGCCACTGTTGTGATACCCGATACAAAGGTTGAGAAGATTGAAAAACCAAACATCTCTTCGAGTACACTGCACAAAGCTCAGTCAGCTAGGAGACTTGACAAGTTAATGAAAGCAGTTGCCGAGGGCGATGTCAACTTGGTAAGTACACCATTTATGGTCAACATTCTTGGTTTTCTTATTATAATTATGCAAATTTTAAAATGTCACTTCAACAGGTTTGCTTTTATCTTGGGTTGGAAACTGATGGCAGCGTTTGTAATACGGATTCCGAACAGGAGGACGAAACACCTACTTTATGTCATCCGCTGTGCCAATGCAAAAAGTGCAGCAAGCTACAAAAGGTAATTTCAGTATTGAGTTTATCCTACTTTTTTCTTATAACTCTGGTGCTCATTCCAGTATTTGAGCTACTAAAATAGGTGTAATTGGTTCACACAGCACAATAGTTACATTTTAAATACTAGTAAAGCAAACTGATGGATTAATGCCCAACAACATTTGCTGCTGTCATAGTTAACTTGCATATATAGTGAACTATTGCTTGTAGTTGGTCAAGTTAAATTTACTTGAATGGATTTTGGATATTCTGAAGTACTAGTGTTTAACTCTACATTTTATTCCACGAGTGAAATGTTTTCAGCTTCGTTTTACATAGTATTTATTCTGGGGTTTTTTACATGTTCAACTGTCTTATAATAAAAATAGAAAACAAAACAAAACACCAAGGTTGGAATTTGAAATGGCCAAACGATTATTTTTGTTTTTTGGAAATAGCAAGACTCGAAGTAACGGTACAATTTGGCCTCATCCTAATCATACATCAAAGCATTTCAGAAATTTTTTACGAAAAATTAACACCAAATATCAATAAGGTGCAATACGTTTAACAAACAAATGCTTCAACACAAAACACACCAAGTTTCAAAACCATGCAAAAACAAACAAACAGATGTAACCAATCAACACCATCTCTCCTGCGATATTAACTGGCGCAATCTCTTGTCATGGCGGTCTATGCCAGTTTAGTCATCATCTTGATAATCGGGATCTACTGATTTTTTACTGGGCGATTGTCGGAGATCCGTCTTATCGTCCACCTGGTCAATGCCAAGGTCGACATCTTCGTCGTCGTCAATCTCGTCTTCTCCCAAGTCATCGTCGTTGGCTTCATCATCGTCTTCCGCCTCCTCCACCTCCTCTTCATCCTCGACTCCCTTTTCTTCTGCTTCTTCTTCTTCTTCCTTGGTGATTTCTTCGGATTCTTCTCTCGCCTCCTCTTGTAGTTGCTCACCAGTTTCAGCTTCTACGGCTTCAGACATTTCCTATTAACCAGCAGCATTTTAGCAAATCATTGGCAACGAGCGAGAGAACATTATACCAACAGATAACAGTTGATAACTACGTTGCACTCCTATTTCTTTGTTTCAGAAATCCTCAGAGGCACTTGTACTCATTTTATATATTGGGTACTTTGGGGTTACATGCCCGACTTGTGACTTTGCTTGTGGCACTACTCGTGATACTGTAATTTGAACCCCTTGGTATACAAGGTTAGTTAAACAAAAACGTATTAAATGCCTGATTCACAATTTGCATCGAGTTTCTTCAGCTTAACCTTATCCCAAGCACAGTACTAGCAAGTAGCGCCACAAGCGAGGTCGGACATCTCACCCCAACGTATCTAGCTAGCATTGTACTGTATCTGTTTTAAGTTTAATTTAGTTGTTACTGGTACTTTACAGTTATTTAATTTCACCTGTGTAATGGCCATTTCTGAGAGTTGTTCGGTTGCCTCTTCTGTTCCATCAGCAGCTGCTTGTTTCTGCTGCTGTTCATCTTGTTTTTTGTCCTGTTCTTTTTCTTGTTTCTTGCTGCTTTTATCTTTGGAAGTAGTTCCTTTAGAAATAGTGATTTGGAAGGCACCTTTCTTCTGTTCAGTGAGACCCAACATTCTGTCTTGACTTGTATGTTTTTTTAAATTTATTTTTGTGTTGCCTCAGGAACAGTTAAAAAAGTTTTCTTCTGCTGTTTGGAATGAGCTCAAACTTGTTGATTGTTAAGATGTTCCATGAACGTGATCAGTAAATTTTGATTGTTGCAAAAGTTAGTGTTGAATTTTGTTGAAAAAAAAACATTTTTTACTTATGAATGATTTTTTAACTTTTCTTATTCAACTTACTCAACGTTGAAATAGTTGGACTTCGTTGAGCTATTTTTTGGTAGGTTCCCGATGACGTCCCCTACAGAGCTGAATTTTTTAACATAGGCTGGGGTTGTGGAACATTTTGTTGTTTCCAAGTTTGACTGGTCAATGTTCAATCCATTAAAAATTTTTTGTCACACGAAGGGTACCTTTTTCCTCGAAGAGAGTTGCTGACGATCCACCTCTATTTCAAGCCACTAAACCATTGTTGTACACGAAGATGTACGCATTCATTTGATGTATAGTTTACTTAAGTGTTTTCAATTACTTGTTTTATTTATTTAATTTGAGCTTCAATCAAAAATTGAAGGCCTAACGGGAAAAACGTCATAAGTGACAAAAACTCAAAATTGAGATTATTATGAAAAAAATGTTTTTTATACATTGGCCTAGCTAGTGGTGGGATCACCAAGTAGAAAATAACACCACAACCCTGTGTAAAATATCGCATTCGTAAAGAACGCTGCCTGGACAACAAACATTATTTGCGATTCACTCAAAACTGTGATTTGTAACATACAACCTTTTTTCCGGGTAAGCTTTCAATTATAATGACTGCATATACAGCAAGTTTTCGTTTTGGGCAGGTGCTACTTGCACCGATTCACCCTGACACGGTTGTAAAATATTAACTTTATTTTAAATAATATAGTGATTTGGTATATTCATATCTTATTAATATTAGTACTGGATATACAGGGTAATTAATACTGTTTTTAAAACTCAGTGGCCTCTAAACTCAAATACCTGCCTATAATACTTAGTAGAAGAAGCACGCACTGTTTTGGTTAAAAATGTTACATTTGTAAGATTAAAAAAAACAAACATTACAACTATCTTCCCTGAAAAAGAACTTAATTTATATTGCAGATATAAAGGTTTTTACATTTTAAATTATTAATCAACAGGATTAGTCGGTTTTTTGTCCTAAAAATTCATCAGAGTTCGCAAGGGTGAAATGTTCCAACTTTGAAAAGAAACTTGTAAAATTGAAGGGCCTGGTGTAAAAGGGTTTTATTAAGTAACATTATTACAATTTCGAGGAAAACCCGTTTAAAGATGTGAACTTGCCTTCTTGATGTCTATGAGTTATTTCACACTTCTTGCACTAATATTTTTACACATTTTGTTGTATGCGTTAGGAAGGTAGAATTGCACGTAGCACATTCGAAGATGCTCCTAGGTCATTTTTAACGAACATGTTACTTAACACCCTTTTACCACTTGCCCTTTAATTATCATAGAGTTCACGCAAGTGAAAAATCTTGCTAATAATCTACTACCTGCAACAAGATCAGTTATCTATTTTTGAAACTTCATTAATGTTCATACAGGTGAAAACCATATAAACGGTACTACCTGCAAGAGGGGTCAGGGTATTTTTTAGTATCTCACTCTATTTTGATGTTGACCAGATGATAAGCAGTCCAACATTGCCACTAGAAGCTAGACTTTACTCTAGATCAGTGGCCCCCAACTTTTTTTACACCCGCACTCTCAGGGAATGTTAGAATAATGTTCTCACCCCCTAGAAAAGTGATATACAGTATCGGATGAAATTTAATTTCCAATTATTTAACCGTACTGAACCCCATACAGTACCGCAGATTAACAATTTAAACTTAAAAGAGTAAGCTTTTAATTTATAGTTGCATCTTATTGCATAAGATGCAAATATAAATTGAAGGCTTGTCCGGAATAACGTCGCATGTAACAATTCGTAGTTTTTAGTAATTGGCGAAAGAAGTATTCAGCAACACAGTGATTGTCACCTATTAGGCGCCCAATTTCGAAGTGATATACAGTATGTATGTTTTAGGTAGGTATGAGTTTATCTATTGACAGCACTAGCTTGGCCCATATATGGGGCACGGTTTTCCATAATAATCTCAATATTGAATTTTTGTAACATAGAACGTTATTCCGGACAAGCCTTCAATTAGTCTAATTTATTCCGAAAAAAAAATTGCAAAAAGTAAAATAATCCCAATAGTGAACATAAAATTCAATGGTTTACTTGTTTCTGCTTCTCACCTGCTTCCTCCTCCTCCTCCTTCATGATTTTGTGAAAACATAGCAATTTCTTACTGAATCTGATCCGCAAGTCCACTTTGTGTCGCATCCCTGAAATTTTATCTAGCACCTCCTGCAATTGCTAGCACCCCAGGTTGGAAATCCCTGTTCTAGAATACGTCTATCTTTTAATTTAGACGATACATCTGTGTGGTGTATCTTCAGTTTATTATGCTGTTTATGGTGGGCAAGAACAATGAAAATGCCTCATTTTGTAGAATAGCCCATCCTATTGCTAGTACTCGACTTAAGAAGATTCTTTTGTATCTTATAATTTATTATTTATCATAATAAAATCACCCACTAAAAAGTACAAAAAAAAAATTATACAAAAAAAGGTACAAAATTGGAAGGATACAAAAGGTGCTGAAAAAAAATTGTTCTTCAACATATCATTCAGGGAAATGCAGATTAACATGAAAGGTGAAAATGTTATCTTTATTTGGTAAAAGTCAGGTAATCTATCTGCCTGGGAAATTTTCCCTACCCCTTCCTCTGGTTTCGATGTTACAGAACTCGACGGAGGCACTATGGGCTTCCCCCTCTACTGGTGTCTTTCAAAGCCGTACTACTAACGATAGCAATTTTCCCTGGTGATTTTAAAAACCAAAATTTAAAAAATTTTGAAAGGTATTTTTTAATAGCATTGTTTTATGTAGCACTGGAAAAAACTCACTAAATGTGGTTGTGTAGTAGAGTAGTAGTTGCCGTACCAATGTGATTCCCGTGAATCACGGGGTTCAATGTTAAATGTAGCTGAAAATGTAACAGTTTAACTAAAACTTTCACTTTTGATTTATAATTATAAATAGCGGTTAATTGGGTAATCGCGAGTGAACCAAGCAAGGCCATAGGAATGAAGCGAAAGCTCCCCCCGATGGTAGTTTCCACGCAGTGCTCGTGTGTATAGCAGAGAAGTCCATCGGGCAGCAACTCGTTTCCTTCCGACATTCAATGAAAATACAAATGAAATAATTTAAAAAAATAATTTGAAACATAAATCATCCTTTACGTTGACAGTAGTTTAGTTAATACACATTCAATATTTTTGTTACATTTTAATTATATTAATACAGCCATTCTTGATGGGGTAGCATCTGCATTTTATAATAGATATTAATGAATGAATAAACGTAATTTAGAGCAAAATAAAGCAATATTTTTGTATGGTGTGACAATTAATTATACGTATTTAAAATTATGACTAACCATTATAAATAACTTTGGTGATAGATTCAATTAAATATGAAATAAAATGTAATGAAACATGTAAGTTTAAGATGGATGCTGAATCGTCAAGCGTTCACGATAAATGTTATCATTTATTGAGAAATACTGATTAAATCAATCATTTAAAAAAATTTCTACATATATTTTTTCCGTCATCATTGACGTATTTTCAGTTTGTGTAGTGTATTATCATTTCAACTAGGAGAAATTGTCCTACTCTAAGTTCGTTATTAACGAGCTTAAGAACAATGAACACTCATTGTGTCCTAACCACAAATCAGCAACGTGTTTGAAATGTATCATGATTTGAAGCTACACTGAAAATATTGAGAAACACAAACTTTATTGCATTGTCGGATGAATCTTACATACAACTAACAGTGTCATTTATAATCTTTTTTTTTTATTCTTTCGAGAGTGAATTATGACTTGTTTGTGAAACTAAGTAGTAATCGTCAACAAACCCTAAATCTGGTCAATTTTTTAAAAAAAAAATGATGAAATTCATAATTCACAGAAGGAATACATTGTAACGGTGGAAACTGATGTAGAACGTATTAAACAGCACGAAAATGGTGATGAGGCTGTTAGTTGAGTTTTCATATATTTTTTTAAACGAACGAGCATTATTTGACTCGCATGGTTTTTAACTTGCCAAGAAGTCAGTCTTTAGCCTGAATTACTGCACAACCTCGACAGCTTAATGTATTTACCGTATGATTTTTACTAGCCAATTATTTAGAAGACAAAATATTTTTGTTATTGATTTTTATAATGTATATAAGGCATTATAAAAATTAATACGCTAGATAGATAGACAGACAAACAGACACTAGACTCTTGGAATACACTTTGAAAGCCAAAGGGGTTATGGCTTCAGTTTAATCACTGAAGCCATAATGCGTTTGATTAATGTCAGGATTACTGAAGATTCGCTCCACTAAATATTCGTCCTTTTCTAAGCTGCTTAAACTTCCACGCGGACATCACTGGGTGACAATGACACGATTTAGCTTCCCAAAGGCTGCCATTTGACACGGAATGTCAGGTTCAACAAAAAGGCATTTCTTGCGGCCTTTGTTTCTCTTTCGAATCGGCATTGATTCCTCTTAGATCTCATCGTTAGCATTCTCATCGAATTCTGTTGGTCTAGTTATCTCCTCCTTTTTTTTTGGTTGGCTTTTGGAAAATGAACATGTAGTTCGACTTTTTGGTCTCTGCCAATTTTTTATACCGATGGATTACATCGTTCCACGTCCCACAGGATTTTTCTTTTGGTGTACTTCACATTACCCAACAAACAGCCTACACGATTAGAAAGAAAACCGAGTGGGTTGAGTTTCAAGATAGATCACTTCCATTGTTGTCAGTTTGTTTTGTGGTTTCCGAAGAGATGCATTTTATTGGTTTTTTGTTAGTAGACTATTTTCTTTTTCTTTTGTTCCACGTTTTATCCCTTTTATCTCAACTTTTCATGCTTCGATTTTTTTTTCTTTGATCCAGCCGAGATATAAGAGAAACATCTTGTTGATAAAGAAATTGTTGAATAAACATTGATATGCTTTGCTTGTTTGGGGAAAAATTTGAGCTTTCCGGTTTCGTTTTGCATTCACCGACTGTTCAGCACATTTGTCTAGTCATGCAAATTGAACCCCGAAGAAGTTTTGATGTCGCGGGGAGAGAATGGTGATGATTTAGGCTTCGATGTTGTTCTTATCTTCTACATCCAATTATAGTTATCCTTTTATAACTTGATTTCGAATATTGATTTCGCATTTGTCAATATATCAATACAAATTTTTTGTCAACGTCGTGCATTGTATCTAATTGGACAACAACACTATGCTATCTTCTGTAACGGCTGTCATGACCGATGTTGCTCGATAGTCCATGGTTTTTTTCAATCTCTTGTATACCAGTGTTGCAAATTGTAACTGAATCGTGTTTCATGGCAAGATTTACAATCTCATATAGCAGAAACGAGAAGCCTAAGCTCTCGATGGAATTGTTTTCTTCCTTTTCGATTTTGCCGTTATTTTAAGAGACTGACTTAGAGGGGAAACTACGTCTTTGATCGAAATAGAGTCTGTTCTGTTTTTTTGTTTGTTCTGACGTCGTAGGTTTTTTGTGATGAAAGCTTTCCAATTGT
>JAQIWH010000309.1:0-56349 GCA_034695005.1 Cryptops parisi | reverse complement strand
CAGTCCCCCCCCCCTTTTTTTTTCTTTCACTCTTTTTGCCTTTTCTATCGAAGAACCCCTCGTGGTCGTATTATCCCCCCACTAAGCCTTTTACACCAGGAATTCCTTTTTCTTCTTCCCTTTTGGTGTGATAAGGATTTTCCAAAGTAAATTTTCGTGATTTTCGATAAATAACTTTTTAGAGGTGTGAGATGTTTGTTAAGGAATATTTTGTATTTTTATCTCTAGTTATTATAAAATATTCAAATAAAATGTGAAGAAACACTAGAAGGACCGGTACCGTATTGGAATTTTCATGAAAGGTGGGTTTTTTTTTGGGGGGGGGGGGTGAATAGTTGTTTTTTTTTTTAGGACGACTTCTTTAAGACGCTTAGTGACATCACAAGTCTAAAGTAAAGCCGCCAATAATAGGGGGGAAAAAAGGAATGGTGGGAGAAAAAAAAAGTCAATGTATTTAGGAGGGAGGAGAAAATGGAATGAGAAGAACTACTTTCAAAGAGTTAACTGAACCGTATTTAATTAGGTTTTAGCCAATTTCTTTTTACTTTCATCTTCACCTAGTCAACATTTGTTGATTGACAACCCGTCAAGTGATTCTTTTTTTTTTCGTGTTTTAACCAAAAGGATGAACGCGTTCTTTTGTCGCTTTAAACCGATGATGATTTAGTAGAAGATTAACGTTCAATGTTTGTTTTAACGGCTGATCTTTTTATTTTATTTGAGCTTTACGATAGGGCAAGTTATTTAGGTTAGTAGGTTGTTTTATGGCTTTCCATCTGGATCACTTCTAGTCTAAGCTATAGCCCAGTCTAGTGACATGATACATGGTTTTTTATTTAGATAGATACATTAACTTATGTTTATTGTTAGTTCCATCATTCTGACGTACATAGTTTATACAGTTTAGCTTTTTGATTAAGCTGACTGGTGAAACTCAACATCATTTTTATCATTAGTAAAAACTTCGTAAAGAAATTATTATTTTTTAATTGGCTTGTGGGGTAGACTTTTTGAACAACTCCATTTTTCACTTCATCCCTAGAGTCTTCGTGAGGTAACAAAGAAGGTGCTGTATACAAAGTGTTCCTAAAAGAGCTGGGAAAATGTTAATGCTACGCATTTAAACAATGCATAAAAGCCATATAAACTTGGGTTCCTTTTGGAGATTACACATTGGGTGAAGGCCCGTTGTTGGGACTTCAACTAAGTTCGAGAAGTCCAGGGTGGTGGGAGACTCCAATGGTTTTCTAGACCCTGTACCGGACCCATGTTTATATGCACTTTTTGCTTTGTTTTGATGCGTAGCATCTGTGGTTAAAATTTGGCCAGACCTTGTGGAAGAACCCTGTAGACATTTCTTTGAAACAGTTCACCTGCCTCTTTCTGACACTTCTTTTTTTTCCATACTTACTTATCTGACGAAGACTCTAGGAGGGAAGTGAAACGTCCTAACATGTGAAAAAATTTCAATTCCAATCATTGAAGTTTTTCGTTAGACCACGCCTGACCTCGCTTGTGGCGTTACTTGCTTGTACAAGTAGTTCCCGAGTTACAAATGTCCGACTTACTGACAACAAAACAACCCGTAGTTACAGACCCCCCCCCCTCCCCCGTAAATTTGAAACTGTAAAATAAATGAATGAAAACTGTAATAATCATTCAATGATAAATAAACAAATTAAAATGGGATGTCATCGTAATTATTAATCAATGTCACTTCTGGTATGTAAGACATCAATAGAACGAGGCAGTGTTAACTTTTTTTTATCGTTTTCATACTGTAATCTATATCTGAAGAACAGTTTACGGTACTAAGAAACGTAAGACTAAACTGACGCTGGTTGTGCTGATCCCCATAACAACCTGAGGCCTGAGGGTAAACAAAAAGCGTTAATGACACAATTACACGTACAGATCTGGGTAATTGTTATAATTAATGGTTGTTAGGCGTATTGGTATACTGCGTACTGTATACTGTATATTTTATTTGTATATACAGTATATAGTCTGTGTGAGTGTTTGTATGTATGGTATCTGCACCAATGCGTTTGAAATTGAAGTGAAAGGGCTGCTTCCTCGTTCCTTTTTCCTGTTTTTCTCGTTCCCGACAATTGATTTAACGAATCAAACCCTTGTCGAACAACACTCGATTCTCACTCACACGACTCATTGGAATCCAATTATCGTTCTAAACGTCTTTAGTCAAACGCGCCAATCACCGACGTTTTATTAACGTGGCACGAAAGAAGGGGGTTTGTCGATAAAATGATGACATGTTTGAAACGGGGAGGAGGAGAACAAAAAAGTTCATTGCAATCAATATATAAAATAGAACTCTACCTCTCGTTAATATGAAATAAAAGGAGAAGAAAATGCCGTTCATCATTTCATGGTCGATGGTATTACCGATGGAGTGTTAATAGTAAACGACGAGTTCATTTCTCGCTTTTCTCCTTAATGAAATGATGGAAGCTGATCGTTTCCGAACGTCGTTTTGACGCCCCCAACGTTAAAGGAGGGGGGAAAACTAGTTCTGTCACTTTTCCTTTTCCGTTCGATTCCCCCTCCCTCCCTCCCCCCTTTTGCTTTACCCCCATCCTAAATGTCAGGAAACAACGGTACCATAAACGGCGAGAGCAAATATTGATTTGTGCAATCAGCCTCGCTTTTCGCATTATGCCTTTCATGGAAGCAGTTTGACAGGATGGAAGATGGGGTGTGTGTTAAGGGGGTAAAAATGGTGGGAGGAGGAGTAAAGCGAGGAATAGCTGCGCTCGCTGTTACGAGTACCACCCACGGGCAGCAGTAGCAGCAGCAGTTGCATTATATTACCAAGACACTTGCTCCCCATTACCAATGAGAGAAAATTGAATTCTTTTCTTCGAACATTTTTTGTTTTTTTTTGCTTAAAAAAGAAGAAAAAGTGTTCTTCCTTAACAACAACGTTTCGGTGTGTTTTTTTCTTCTTCTTTTGCATAGGAATTGGCCAATTTAACCCGGTTGTTAGAATATATATATTTTTTCTATGAGTCGGAAAAAAAAGTAGAATCTCGCGTACCCCATATTTTCGCGTCGTTAAGTTGAATGAGAAAATTTTTATGTTGTTGTTTATCAGTTTGAAAAAGAAATGTATACTTTGATACTCTCGATTGTCATTTATTTCGATCTCTTTTTTTTTTGCATATGTAACTATCCCTCCAGAATCGAAGCGACAAAAAGAAATTCGGATGATGGAAAAATGTTGAAATTAGGATGTACCCAAAACTCGCGCAACATAAGAAATAATTAATATAATTGAAAGGCCTGATGTAAAAGGGTGTTAAGTAACATTTCTATGATTTCGAAGAAAAGGCGTTTAATTAAAGATCTGAACTTGCCTTGCTGTCTATGGGCCACTTAACACTTCTTGAACTAATATTTTGCACGTATTGTTGTTTTGTTCAACATTATACGTTAGTGAGGTAGAATTGCACCTAACACATTCGACAATGCTTTTAAATTATTTTTCACAAAAATGTTAACACATTTTTACACTAGAACCTTTAATTAATATAATTATTTTCAAAATCACATTTAATGATTATATTAAACAATATAAAAGTCTCTCCCTGTGCTTATTTCCGTGCTAGAATGTTTTCATGACAACAACTAAAAACAAATGTAACCATAACATAACATAATAAATGTGTCACCATACCAACACGAACATAAAGCAGTAACTAATGAGATAAAGTAAACTATGAAACATTAACGAATGTTGCAAAGCAACATGAGTTAAATCAATGAATTGTGTTTATGAATTGAATCAATTGTCTTCCGTCATTTTTAACGGGCATACAGCTTGTTTCTTAATAACGTAACAATATAAATTGCACATAAGTTAATTTCTCTGCAATTGTACATCTCAAAGTAAAAGTTCGTGTTAAAAAATATGGATTTTGTATTAAACCACAACAAATGAACTGACTCACTTTTTGCAGTTTCTGAGTTAATGCATGAAATGAGGCTACTAAATCATGATCTAGGCATAGATTAAGAATTATATTGCTGGACCAATTAGAGAGAGTTACAATGACATAGACCAACCGGAATAGCATGCAACTCTATGAACAAACCATATATAAAATTGTCAAAGTATTTTGAAGTTTTTTGATTTAGTTCGGTATGGTTTTTAAGACGATCTACAGTCCGTAGTGAAACGCAAGTGCTGTTGCGCGATTTTTGGACCACCTTGTATATCTATATATCCATAATATGCATAGGCAATTGTTAGTAGAATTGGCCTTTTTAAGAAACGGATGACTGGGGTGAGTTTGTGATTGGTTGGAAATGACGTCATTAGCCCTTAGCACCCCTCGACCTTTATTTGCGCAGCTTTGCCCCTTTGCATCGAGGGGAGAGAGGGAATAAAGAATATAATTTTTTTGTGTGTAGACAAGAGAGTAATAATTCATACGCACCCATTGTACACTATTAAACACTCGCGGTAGGTTGTAAATTTTGTTTTCAATCGGATCGAGAAAAGGGGAAAAAAAATATAATCTTGTTAGAAGTGTGTACGTTGATGTAGGTTTATTTTTTTCGCGTCGTATATACAACAGTACATATATTTTTATATATATATATAAAGTTTTATATTTTTCTTTTCGGACGTTGCTTGTTTACAAGACGTTAACCGTAGTTGTTGTTGTTTCGTCGAAAGAAAAGTGTTTGAAAGCTTTTCGAGTTGTAAAGAAAGCCAAAAACCGAAGAAGAAACTACTAGTGTTCTAGCCAAACAAAATAGAGTGCCGTTGGTCCAACTTTTATTTTTTATTTTTGGCTTTTATGTCGAAAATAAAGTAATGCAAAGCATATGCATTTTTCATTTTGTATTTTGTGTTTTTCTTATTTATTTTAAACTTGGTAAGTGGTTTGTTTATGTTAACATGTTTAACAAAGAATATTCCTACAAGTTTCTTGTGGTCAATCTTATAAATTAAGCCTAATGTTGTGTTTGCTTTCAAATTGAAGAGCCTGATGCAAAAAGGGTGACATTTTTGTTAAAAATGACCTAGAAGAATTTTTCGACTGTACAATTCTGCCTTCTTAGCGCACAAGTTTGAGCAAAACAACAATATGTGCAAAAAAAGTATTGATTCGATAAGTTTGAAGTAGCCCACATACAGCAAGGCAAATTTAGATCCTTAAACGCGTTTTCTTCCAAATTGCAAAAATGCTACTTAACACCTTTTTACACCAAGTTTAATTACTGTTTTTGTTACTGTAAAAGTATGTGTCTGGTTTAACTTACTTTATATAAGGCATTTACTGTGTTCATTACACGTTTTTATTATGTTTACTAAGGTACAGCAAAGGAGGCTATTTGGATGTTAAGATTAAAATAAATTGACTGTTATTTCTTGCTGAGATGAGTTGTAAATGGAGGATTAGCAAATCTGAAAGAGAATACTGTTTATACCGGCAGAGAAAGAAAAAAAAAATCACGTGATATTTATGACAGTCGTGTTCGGTGGTGTCACAAGTTTTGTGTTTGTGAGGTGATGTTCACATAAACTTTCAACGGCGCCTTGAATTCTCGATGAGTTGAAAGTTTCAAATACACATTCCTGGCAATGTCACGAAATGCTCTCACTTTGTGAAGTTTTTTTTTTTAAAAAACCTTTTTTCCTTCACTGTGAAATGCTTTTTCCAGTTAAATTAAACTTTAAAAAAAAATTGAACGAGAAGTCAAAGCTCTTTGGAGTTTTCTTTTCTATCCTCCTCTGTTTTTTCTTTTGGGTTTTTGTTGTGTTTGGACGAAGAACTGTGGGTGCTTAACTTTATGGTCCAAGAAACACAAGGTCGCGACGAACAAGGTGTTGTGTACTTTTTAAATTTATCTAACGAATGTCTATAATGAACGATAGAGATCTGTATTTATTAGGGTAGCCATTATTTAGTCTTCGAGGTCCTTAAATATAATGCATCGGACAAATTTAAAGAATGACTCTCTATGATTAGAAAATATTGTGAATCTTTACATTACCGGTACTATATATTAGAAAATGTGAAATGAAATAATTGACAAAAGTTGTTAAATATAATTTAGACATAAAATTAGACCAGCTATAATTTATTCAATATTATATCATCACAACTGTATAACATTCACTATAGTATGTGTTAACGTGTATATACTTCTTGCCGGGTAGGTAGGAACTACTGTTGTCAATTTAAAACAAAAGTTTCTCTGAACTTCGAAATGACCTCATTTTATTAATTGAAGTCTTGCCCGGAATAACGTTGTATGTTACAAAAATTCAATATTGAGATTATTATGGAAAACCATGCCTCATATATGGGCCTAGCTAGTGCCGTCAACAGACAAACTCGTACCTGCCTAAATCATACATATATCACTTCGAAATTGGTCACCTAATATGTGACAATCAATGTGTTGCTGAATACTTCTTTGGCCAGTTACTCAAAACTATTAATTGTTTATAAGCAACGTTATTCCGGGCCTTCCGGGCAAGCCTTCAATTGTTCGCTATTTAATGTTGGTTTATATGTATGAGCTTTAATGTATTTAATGTATCCTTAGTTATTCACGTAGTATTGTTTTAAAACCTATGCAACACTAATATGCAGAGTGAGGTGTTTGAAACTCGGTATATATTAAAAAATACAAATAACCAACCGGTATGTAATTCTGCACCTGTATTATTTAAATCAACATCACAAACACGCAACTGTGCTTTTTACCTGCTGGCAACACGTGATTAAAACAATGTTCACGCGCTAGCAACCTGGTTCAAACCATGTACACGCGCTAGATATGTGATTTAAACACTATGCACGCGCTAAAAACACGATTTAAACGCGCTGGAAACGTAATTTAAACAGTTTGCACGTGCTGAAAATGCGATTTAAACGATAGTTACGTGGGAACATCTGTACTGATCTTGTTTAAAACACGTTTCGTCACCACGTGTTCAATTGTTTTAAGTTTAAAAGTTGTTGAGTTACAGACGTGATGACAGAATAACTCTCTTTATATTGTCTTTATAATTGAAAAAAGTAATTCGTTTAATTTCACATTGGGCTATAACTGCCACATAATGTAATTGTCTGTAACGTACAGTTGTAGTTTTTTCTTATTGGATGAGTTGTTGATTGACTATAGAAGTGGAACAATAGGATGCCCAGTTCTCTCCAAGTAGCCCTAGAGCTGCGTTGAAATTGTCTAAGTTGTCTTTTTTTTATCTTTATCTTTAATCTGGCAAGTAGACGAATAAGGGAGGGTGGGAGTTTGGTGGTGGTTGTTGTTATTATTTTTTTTCCTTCTTTGTGAAGAGGTACCCCCACCATGTTTCATTTAATTCCCACCTTTTGTATCCTCATCATCATCATCATCATCCCCCTACAAGTCGAGGGAGAGAAATTGTTGAACACTTCATAAAACGTTTTAGAAAAACAGAAAGAAAAATCGTTGGTGCTAATGAGGCTGACCGTAAGATGAAAAAGAAAAACAAGCTCAGAGAATCGTTGAAGGAGGAAATAATCTCGGAAAAAGATAAAGTATGAAAGGTGGTAGTCGCTAATTGCACTCTTCACTAAAGCTCCGCCGACTAGCCACACAATTATTCGAGACAATTAGACCCTAGCTTGACCCATTATTAAAATTTCAGGTAAAAAAAAATATATACATATAAAAAGAAAATTAATAACTGGGTGGGGGATAAAAGGATTAAAAAGTTTATTGTATGTATCGACTTTTGTTTCGAGTTTCGACGACAATGTTTCGTTAAACTGTTTTCGATCATCACGTTTTGAAAATTAATTTTTCCGTAACAAAAAGTTTGAACATAAAGATCAGCGGGGGATAATAATTTAATGGAGGTTCGTCGATTCGAGTGAATCGATTGGAGTTAATGGAAGGTTCATTTGGCGTTTTAAGAATGGTTGGTGTTTTAAAAACGCCTCGAAGCTAAAAACGGTGAAATGATATCTGTATAGGTTATCTCAATTAATCTGTGACATGGTGTGTTGGCGGTAAAGCTTTTAAGTTGCCGAGAAGTAATAAATTAGATAGAGCCACACATACACAAAAAAGGAGTGCAGTTCGCGTCCCATTCATTCTTTGTTTGGTAGGAAAAAATAGACTTCGCGTTAAGAGTTTTAAAATAGGTTACTTATAAAGTTAATTGGTTGGGTGTTAATCTTCTTTAGTCGTATTATACGTCTAAGCTACGTCTTGTGGGTGTCGTTATGCCGTCATCTTACTGTTAACATGAGACATATAACGTGTTTACATTTTTGAAAATTGGTACTTTGTGTGCTCCATTGTGATACCGATCTTTTGTAATTACCTCTATGGGGTGGAAAATAAAACAGTAATTATATTATAAGGTAGTAAACACTAAAAACTCTGTTATCCGAAATTCCGGTTTATGTAAAATATTTTATTCCGCGATAAAAGAACGATATCATCAAAAAATTGTCACCTATGGATGATTTATCAAACAAATGATTTAAGTTAATACTGTAATTCATTACATGTTAACGTTTTTTAGCTTTTATAAAGTCATTGGCTTTCATTACCAAACCGGGCATATATACATTGAAATTTCTGATTATTCGAAATGGGCATTGTTCTGTCACATTCGGTTAATCGAGTTTGCAGTGTAGTATAAAGTAGGCTTAAAATACTTATTTACGTTAATATCAAAATTATAAGTGAATTAGTTGTGAAATAATTTATTTACGCTTTGACAATAAAATCCATTATGAGTAAAGTTCACATTTGAACCGGATTTGATTGAACGCAGAAAGGCTTGATGCATTTCTTAATCCATTAAAATCTGAATCAAATTCGAACTCCTAACCACAGCTGTTTTAGGATAGATTATATTATTAGTTAATTTACACTTTCCTCAAATATCACATACTGTATGTTTATCAAATATGTCTCGGAATAACGGAAAAAAAATCTTTTATTAGAGAATGTACCCCGTGCTGTAGCACGGAAGTGAATTCACACTCGCCTTTCTTACAGTTAGTTACACGATCACTCGCGTAAGAGTAATTAATAATACATAACTATTTTATAATATACAGGGTGTCCCGAAAGTTACCAGTTTTAATGAGTAATATGTGTTCTAGGTATTTTATTGCAACGCTTATAGATAATAAGTATATTTGTTCCCAAAAATATGTTAAATGTCTTTATGTATGCGTTATGCTTTGTCAAAATCATAAATGATTTCTAATGAAAAGCTCATTACTTTTGTATGAAGACTTTCGGGACACACCGTATTTCTTTTTAATGTGAATTCTAGGGTGTTTGAATATGCTGCACATTCTAGAGGCTTTCAACCTTATAAATCACAAGTTGTTGAAAGGGCAATTATATTTCTTGTCTCAAATTTGTAATGATAAAAATTTGAGGGTTTTATTTTGTAAAAATTAAATTCACATTTGATAAACTTGTAATGTATATTTCAAACTTAATTAGTGACGTCATTAACCAACTTGCAACTCGTACCTCGATCATTTTAATTCAATAAGTAGCCAGCATTGCTGATCGTCAAAGACAGTCAATATATTTTACTGTCTTTGCTGAACATGCACTAACAGTGTTGAACGAAAATGTTAGCGTTGCTGAGCACGCGCTAACAGTGTTGAATACGTGTTAGCATTGTTGAGCAAGTGTTCAACAATGCTCAGTTCTCAAAAACTAATTGATGAAAACGACGAGTGACGAGTCTGTACTGTACAGTTTTCGTATACAATAATCGCAAGGTTTGTAAAACAAAGCTCATTTTGTAGCGAGTGCCATATAATTTTACGAATAACAAAACTTCCAAGTGGTTTTTGTAAAACGCTTTTAGGAATGGGCTTACAAATGAGCTTACACTGGTGAAAGCAGCCTTTTGTAAAAGGGAATGTCCTACTATTTTGACGTGCTTCGATTACTGACAATGCGAATTATTGTAAATGGAGTGTAAATTGTAGCTCGGAGCTTGTTTTCAACTCATGTACTGTTTATGTGTCGAGCATAGTAATCGACTTTTGCAGGCTTTTCTAAAACCTTTAATCGAATGATGAACACATCCTAGGATGATGATGGTTTCCTTATTTCTTTTTAATTTGCACCCAACGACCAATAATATAGAAGGATTTTTCTTTTATTTAAATATCAATATTTTATATGCACTTCGACCGAGGACACAAAAAAGGAACTGACATGCAGAATCCCTAATTGTAAGAGGATTTTTGTTTGAAATTTTGTTTTATTAACCTGATTATAGCGAAACTCAAATTTATTATTATTTTTTTTACGTGAATTATTACTATCTTTTTGAAAAAGAGTAATATTCGTGATTTCAAATGAGGTTATTTCCATATTGATTATTAGTGATAGTGCATTAACACTTCCAAGTGTTTCGCCGCGCAACTCATTACGTCTTATCTTATTGGATGTGTTAATAAAAATCTACAACAATTTTATTTTTTTGGAGTGAAAAATAAATGAAAAGGTGGAAACTCGGTAAACTTGTTTTTTAAAAAAATATATTAAATAAATAAAAAAATAGAATCGTGCGTTGAATATGTATTAGTTCATTCTATTCTCATTTTGAACAAAAATCAACACGTTTTTGTATACATAGGAAAAAAATGATGAATAGAATATTTATATATACAAAGAAGATTTATATACAAATATATATATACAAAAAAATCTAATCCGAGGGGTGTGATGTTTTTGCATAGGTAGTTATCACCTCGCTACCTGGTTGTTAAAGAATCTTTATATGGCGGGGTAGCCCCCCCACCCCCGCATGGCTCGGAGGCAAATGTTCTTAAGGAGCCGCTCATTTTCGGCGTATGTCAAAAGAAGCTACCATAAGTCTAATTACAAGCCACGTGCACCGTCACCTGTCTTTCTTTACGATGAAAAAGAAACTTGTGAAAAGAAAAACTTCGTGACCAACTTTTTGGGTGTCTCCTCCTTCGAGCGAGACACGACTAACAGTAGTGGCTATTGCCACCTTCTTTTATAAGATCTTGTTGTTTTTTTGTGGAGACGTTATTGCCTATTATATAGTTGAATGAATGGTATCGGATAATCACCTTGGACCGACAACAAAAAAAAAATGTCTCGCGTGATTTCATTAATCAATCGATATCTTGTTTTGTTGACCTTAGAAAGAAGTGTGTTAATGATGAAAAAGAAAATTTTGAGAGACTTTCTTGGTATGTCGGTTTTTGTTTTTTTTTATATACATTGGTTGTTATTTTTTTTTTTTAAATATAAATTTCAAATTTTACGATTTGATTTAGGTTGGTGAATAGTTGTTGAAGTTTATGACAGAATTAGGAATTGTGGGTTTACGAGGTTTGTGATGAACTTTACCATTGATCAGATCGTATGTGATGAAGTTTACCACAAAAGAAATGTAAACGTAAAAAATGAACACAGTGGAACCTCTATATGTCATTATTTGGTACCAGAAAAACTGACGAATACTGAATCTGACGAATATCGAATCAATTGCAAATACTTTGTGAATCCACCCCAGGCTTTTTACCCAAACCTTACTGTTAGCACTCGGTCACTCCACATCATATTTTGTTACTGTTTAATATTTTATGATATTTTTTTTCTTGAAAACTGACTTTTGATGACTGATTTTTTTGTGACGAATATAGAGATTCTACTGTACAAACTGCATAAAAATATATTTTGTTTATGTATGAATATTATATCATTAAATGTATTTTGTTTGATTATAAACATGAAAATGTTTATAATCAAAACCCATATTATAGCCATAGACGTTATAGATATTCTATGGTTGAGTTCATAGTGTCTATTGTAAAATGTCTTCGATGAATGAAGTCTAGTTACCAGTTAAATCGATTTTTTTGCTGAAGCGAATTTGATGAATATCGTTTGATGTTTAATCGATTGCAATCTTCATTATAACGAAGATTGACCATTTCTTGATTGGGTATAGAAACGATTTCGTGAGTGAAATCAATTTAATATCTTGACCAATTTTCATAAATTTCAGTATAATCTATAGATAGTATGAGCGATTTCAACGTTTTATTCTGTTAATGTTAATGGTTTTAATTTGAGGGATTAAAAAGTTGTGGTTGTGAGGGTTGACACTCGGAAATATTGACGAAAATTCGGTGGAATTTTGTAGATGAAAATGATTAAAATGTTTCGTCAAAATAAACCCTATGATGAATTTAGTTTGATGAAGACGTTCGTTCAGTTTGGGTTGCAAATCGGTGACACATCTTACAGTCACGTGACAATAAAAGGGGCCCAGAAATGAAAGAGTAAAAATGACGAAGGAATAAGTTGTTTTTTTATGTCAAATTGAAACTCATTTGTGAGGACACGTTGTCGTTTCAGTGAAGTTCCGTATTCTCGTTTAATAAGTTAAGAACTGACTAATTCGCACAATAGAAGAATTATTGCCGGATAGTGTTATTTTTATAATAACAATAAGCTTATATTATGTTTATTTTTTTGGTGTATGTTATGTTCAACTCGAACTCTTTTGAGGACTTTACATCTTAGTAGAGACTTAGTTGAGTTCTCATCTATTTAGGGTGTAGCGCAAGGTTCTATGTGATAGCTAGTAGAAAATCTTAAAGTCAACTACCAAAAGGTTTAGAATAGATGGACGTTGACGTGACGTTTAAGAATATGAAATATTATAGGCTTATATTATGTATGTGTTTGATATGTCAAACTTTATAAAAGTATAAAAAGTGTAACGTACCGGGTTTGCAGACTCCCCTTTTGTTGTGGTAGAGCATGAGTTGTCCTTCGGGTGTCTTGTGATGCCACACCTGATGTTCTTGAAGATCGCAGAAGAAGCCTCGGTCGCAACGGCCCAAATAATTCCACTGGCCCCCACACGATTCGCCTTCCACGCGGGCGCACACGGGACAACAACGACAGACGCCGAGCGTGACACCGCCGCGACATTTCAGTCTGTCCGGCCTTCGGGGCGTGCAGTGAATCTGTTCGCACGACGGGCATTGCAAACCCGTCGTCGACGAAGTGTCCTCATCGTCGTCGTTGTTCGACTCGTTGCTGCGAGTGCCCGAAACAAACACCCAGTGGACGCCGATTGACAAGAGTAGCACCGGCAACAGCAATCGCCCCATCGTGGGCGACAAAGTAGTCTTGTCGTCGTTTGTTGTCCTTTTTTTTATATATAGATTGGTTTTGTTGACTTTTTTTCCTCTCTTCTCTTGAAAGTTAACGGTCTTTTTTTGTTTTTTCTTTGGAAGTTTTTTTTTGTGTGTTTCTGATTGTTAGAAAGAGATACTAAAGAGTGTCTAGCACTCGAACTAGGAAGAAACACGTGGTCGCGGTCATTCGTCCGTCCGTCGGCTGCTTCGCGAAATGCCAAAATAACCCCGCCACCACATAGACACACGGTGGTGCCAAAGAGAGGAGATGTTAGGAGCGCGCGTGCGCAACGACTCCCTTCTGTAGATCCCAGTCACCATCCTCCTCCTCTTCGGATCCTCCAGCAGTTCCCCCTAATGGCAGTTCTATGCCCTCGAGCCACCCACCCTTCAACCCAATTGGGGGGGGGGGGAGAAGTTGAGCACGCACGCGACTGAACGAAGACGCACACCAACACAAAATGAGAGAATCTACTGTCTACGTAGTAATAGTAATACAACGTTTACAAAAAAAGGTAAATATAGGGAAAATGAAAAAAGTTCAGTCATGCAACTTAAATTCCAAACCGCGTATATTAAAAACTCGTTATATTAAAAACTAATTTATTATTTCGTAAAAGTAAAGTTTTCAGTTGTTTTATGGAAGAGTATAAAATTTTTCATTTGTTAATTTTTTTTTTTTTTTTGTGGTAAAGACGAGACTTAATTTCAACTAAAAGCATAAAATTTTAATTATTCACAGAAAGTTGGTACAGAAAATTCGGAGAATATTATTTTCAGTAAAAGTTAAAAGTTTAATAATAGTAAAAGTTTTTCAAGTTTACTATGATACAGACGTTTTTTAAAAAGTAATTATACAGTGAAATTAGAATTTTGTTGCTGTTAACTATATTTTTCTAATTTTCTTAATTAAAAAACAATGATTTTTTAAGTTTACTGAGTATTTTTTAAATACCTTGTATACTCAAACCACCCTGCAGTCAAACAGTATTTTCTTCAGATATTTAGAAGAAAATATACATATTTTCATACTATACATACTTACATATTACTGTACATACTATACATAGAATACTATACATATTTTCACAGAAAGTTGATATACAAAGTTTGAAAAATATTATTTTTAATAAAACGTTTTGGTATTTTCCGGTTATAACCAGGCTCAGTCTGATGTTGCTATTTGCTTGTACTTAATTATGGGTTTATTGTGCAGGTTAGGTTAGGAAAACAAAACAATACACGTTTAATAAGTTTCTCTGTTTTTTCTAACCTAACCTGCACAATAAACCCATAATTAAGTACAAGCAAATAACATCGGACTGGGCCTGGCTATAACCAGAAAGTAGCATAAATACCATTGTACATCGATGTAAAGCATTCTGTGTATAAACTAAATATTCAAGATAATAGGCTTTTATTGTTGAATTTCTATGGACATCGGCAATGTACAACGGTATAACTATGTAGTTTACGATGACAATAAATGAACTTAATGGTGATAACTTGTCATTTTACACTTTCTGCCAAAAATGGGCATTTTCCTTTTATTGGCCATTAAAACTTGTATTTATTTATTTTTAAATGAGACAAATAACGCTTTACTCTTGGACTTGTCTATTAATGTATTGTTTAAAACTTAATCATCAACATTCCACCTTCTGACGTCACACAACAGAAATTAATGTTTTAAAATTGAATATTTTATTTTATTTTATTGATTGATTTATTTATTTAAGAATAATGAAAACTTACTCGAAAACACGTTTCATAATAAAAAATATTTTATATTTTAAATGACTGTACTCGATCAACGTTTGGCGAGATTGCGAATCAAAAGAATCATTTTTATTATTTTCGGTTCACAATTAACCAAAATAAAATTTAAGACGGGTTGTACGAAACTGTTGATACTTTGGCATCAACGTTAATTTTATTTCATTGTAAGCTTGTTTCGAATACCTTGTGCATTATACGTAGGCATAGGCTTAACAGTCTATGACCTTGCTAATCCGTACTGTTCGTTTTATTACTAGAAATTGTATCAATAAAGTAGTCATCAATAACTATTTAAAATTTAAAAAAAAAACATTTTTAATTAATTTTATTCAAAATAAAAACAAAAGTAAATAATATAATTAATTAATTAATTACACGTTGATTTTCAGATCTCCTATAATAATCATGTCTATACATTGGTGGCTGTCAGGTTTGCAACGTTGCCATTGGTCATGTCCAGTATTGTGCAAAGTTCACACCAGTTAACCAACAAGGATTGAGTTCGTCGATGGTCATTACTACAAGAGTTAACCAATAATTTGCATTCAACTTACTCAACCATCACGCCGAACTGGTGTGAACGCTGCTCAATCACCGGAACATTACCTCGAATATCCTTCGGTACCAAGAGATCGAAATAAATCAAAATCCTTCAAAATGAAAATGGTGCCACTCGTGACAATGACGTCGTCAAAAATGAAACAGAATTACAAAAAAAATTTACACATGTAGAGTTGATTCAGTTTCATGCGACTTCGTGTTTGCGGAACAGGGTTATCATCATCTCCCTATTTGAAATGACGCATAGGTCGATAATGACGTACTTGGAAATACCAAATTAGACGGGACACCAACTCCATTATCCATGTGGCATTTTATGCACCTTGTCTATCTGAAAATATAGGTCATATACCTTGGGGACTATTTCATCACAACATACTTTGTATACAATAAGAATGTGAAAATAATCCGCATGTATTATATAACCACAACAGCAGCAGCAACCATCTTGGTCACACCTACCTACACATTATCTTATCACCAAAAACGATAATATCAACTTCAACTTTTAAAATAGTACGTAAAATCCAACTCTAAACACCTTTCTCGCATAATCTAACCGGGAATACCTACTTGTTAAAAAAACCCACATGAAAACTATACAAAAAGAGCCATAACACAAAACTTGCGTTCAGCACCTACCTATTGCACCGTAACCACAACATTGAAACAGATACTGCAACCACTCAACAAGTCAACAAAAAATCATCACATGACAAAATTTCTAGTTGAACACCTATTCAATACCATATTGAAACGGAACAAAAAACCGATACCATCACCACCAATAAGCGGTTTCGTACCCAATATAACATTTGAAAAGCCCCAAGAATCCTATACTGTACTGTACTGTACTGAAAAAAAAGGTGACATTGTCGTCTTCGAGATGTCGTTATTAACTCGAGCCTCCAAAAACACTCCACGAAACTTGAGCGAGAATCGTACGATCTCACTCGCCATCAAGTTGTGGGGGTCCAGGAGGCCCTCGTTCCGACCCCCCGTCTCCTAGCACTGGACATCCAGCGACAGCGGAGGTGCCAAGGGGGACATCACTCGGGCCAAGTCACCGATTAAACGTTAAGTATAACCGATGACGTACAATGCGAAGTAGGCTGATTGGTCATAAGACAACACCCGTTTCCAATCGACCAACATGGTTGTCGGAAAATGGAAGCGAATGCTGGACAGCTGACGTTGCAACATTTATATACAAGGATTTTGCATTGCACAAATTCACGTGACTGTGGCGTCAGAGGTATTCTATTGGTTAAAGGATGTATTGCACCACGCTGTTTTGGAAACGGAAGATACATACAAAGCTTGTCGAATTTGATCATGCAAAAGGAAATAACAAAATATATACCGCGAATACTTGGATCATTTTTTTTTCATGTGGTTTGGGTATTTGCGATGGTATCCGCAAAAAAGGGCCAAAGTTATGCATTGGCCCTTTTGGCATGCAACCGTTTGCGATAACCGCATAAAACTATTACATAGGTGTACGACTATTTGATGCTATGTAACAATGCATCCGAGTCAGGAAGAAATGGGTTAAACTATGACATATTATACTTTAGTATAATAGGTCATGGTTAAACTTGCAGACGTTTGTCGTTTATTGATGTAAATGTAAAAACTCAACAAAACTCTACAAAACTAGTCTGATAAAGTTAATTTTGTGACACACCAAATAATATTTCTTTCGGTTATTAAGATTCCTAATCCCAATATTGTAAAAAACCAGGGTTGGATTAATCGCAGTGCTAATCAAAGTAGGTCTAATCGTCATAACTTAACATGACTATAAGTTGGGATTAAAATAAAAAGTTTATTTTTAAAAAGTCCAAAATAGGTTAAAATTTAAGCTCGATATCGAAACAAAGTTCGATTATCCGAAATTCCTGAGGTAAACTATGTCAGCTATGGAATAAGCTGATAGCTATGCATAATTTATCAAACAAATGATTACAAAAATAACAAATAAGGAATTGTAGATTGGTAAACAAATGATTTGGGTTCTTTCCGGATATAGCCAGGCCCAGTCTGGTGTTGCTATTTGCTTGTACTTAATTATGGGTTTATTTTGCAGGTTAACAAAACAATATCATGCGTTTCTTTATTTTTCCTAATCTAACCTGCAAAATAAAACTCATAATTAAGTACTGGGCCTGGCTATAGCCGGAAAGAACCCAAATCATTGTTAACTTAATACTGTACATCAGTGTTTCTCCAATTACCTTATTGTCGCAAAATTCGTTATATTTTGAACATATTACTTACTCTATGTCATAGGTACAACATAATGGTATCCTTTCAACTTATTAGTGTACCACATCAATTAGTAAGCATAAATGCTCCTGACAAGCAAACATGTTTCTTAAGGACAAAAACCTTCAAATTGAAGGCACAACTCCAGTTTAAGTAAAAGTTCTGTGGAACCCCATTTGGGGAAACACTGCTGTACATACAACATCGTGTTGATTAAAATGTCAATTTTAACTTGAACAACGTTGTTAGCCTTTCTATTTAAATACCAAACCAGCTTCACTTCATTCACTGAAATTACGGATAATCAGAATTTTTCGTTTATCCGAAGTAAGCCCATCCCATTCGGACAATCGAAGTTGGTATAGTGTATAAAAATAATCCACATGTTTCATAAGATGTCTGTTTTGAAACCAATAAAAGATTAACAAATACAAAATGAAATAAAAATATTATTCTTGATACCCTATTAACTGCCAAGATACAATATCGATTAGTCTATCAATAGATAAATGAATCAACATTGATACCTAGGGAACGAGGAATTCTAACCGGGAATTCCCAACACACAAACCAACCCCCTGTTGTTCTTAGAGAACAATGTCATTTTTTGGGACCAAATTACAAAACTGATACTGAAAGTTTTGTTTATTAATATTATAATAATATCATACATAATCTATATTGTTAATTTAAATAATAAAAACGTATGCAGAATATTTACTTGACATAAATCATGATTCTAGCTTCATTGTTCTACAATAAAACACGATAATCCTAATAAGTAAATTAAAATTAATAATTATATATACAATTATTATTAACTACATTTTGATGACCGTCGTAGTATTTTATTCAGATGACGAAAAATAGTGTCATCACCAGAGTATTCACCTGGCTTGAATCAATGCTCATGTCATACTACGATAGGAAAAAAACAATTAACACTGAATTCTTTAATTAAAGTGAAATAAAAATAAATTGATGATTAGTAGTTTTAATTAATTTATTAATTAACCTCATTATGATAGGTGTCATTTACAATTTTTTGTTTCAATAATTTTCTTCTACTTCAATATTTACTTGGCGTAAATCATAATGTCCAATCGTGTAACAAATTTAAACAGCGGGAGTCTTGATTGTCTTAATTAATTTATTTATTTATTTGTTTGTTAAAACAAGCGAGTGTGCAAAGGCTTGAAATAACAAAATAATTTTCACTTTAGTACACTATAGAGATGTATAATGGAGTTATAAGTTAAGTTGTATAGAGTACCCTATAGAAATGCTTCCAAATTTGTTTTTATCATAATGGGGTCAAGTTAAAATATAGACTGATAAAATAATCAATACTAACAAATTGGAGCGTACTAGTTACCAAAAACAACGACAAGGAACCAATCCCATGTTATTGAGAATCAATCGATAACGATCGTCTTGTTATTGCATCCCCACGCTATTGACATTACGAGACCGATAAACCTGCGTTCAACCATTTTCCCCCATCACTGCGATCGTGAACGTTCAAAATGAAGGTTTCAATGTTGGTACTCAACGTTCTCTTTCTCGCTACCATCGTGGCGGCGGCGGAGGAAAATCACAATAACTCGCCAACTGTCAGTAATAATAATAATAACAATAATAATAATCGGACCAACTTCACCGACGGACGACAAATGAATTTGAAAAATGTTACGAGCGGTTTTGGATTTAACCAGGTAAGGGAATACAAAAAACACAAAGTAAAGTGGTGTATATTTCATCAATGAAAACGTTCGTTTCAGTCGAGCAGTGAAGAATATAACAGCAACGCTGAACGCTATACGCCGACGCACATCGCAGTACTCGGCGCATCGTTCTTGTCATTCGTCATCGCTGTACGCTTTTCTACAATTGTAAGTACAAACGTGACAAAAACAAAAAATGGGAGCAACGTTAAAAAAATCCATCATTATTAACGGGTTAATTAACGTCACGTTCATTGTATTGATTTGAGACCATCGCGTACATTCCACTGTTGTTGTACAAGATTCTTAATTTCGAGATGTTCCTAGATTGTGAATATTCCGAAATCGACGAAAAATGTTCACGCGAGGCTTCGTCAATGATGATGATGATGATAGGTCATCCTGCCTACCTTACTCGATGTGCTGGATTACAATTGGCTTTTATTTTTAAGTATCATCACTGAAGAAGTCTCGTCGCAACAATCTTTGCAACGAACATCATAATCTTATACTCGGCAATAATTATGAAGAAAACAAAAATCTTGTAATTGGGAAAAAATCAAGTTTAGCCACTTGACATACAGTTGAGAAAAACCAAACGTGTTCAATGTCGACATCTCTTCAATACAAACTAGACATACGGCGTCAAAAGTTTTAGAAATGACCATCGATTCATGAAAATTGTTTTGTTTTTCTTCAGTGTTAACGACGAACCTAGCCGATGTTAATCATCGAGTAAGCACTATAGAGTCACGTACATCGTCAACGTCGCCATGAATTACGTTCCAGCATAACGATAGTCACCCACCAACCAACCACTTGAGATAGCAGAAAGACATACACACCACAACGCAACGCAACGTCCTATTTGTACAACATAGCAATTTATCGGATAGACATCCGATGGAGTAATGTAGTCGATGGAATAAAAAATAACCAACTCGATCGTTTTATTAATCTTATTTTCTTTAATGACTAGTTATCTACGAAAACATTTATCTACTAACCTTTCAGTATTTTTATAGACCAAACGACAAATTTTGTTCCAACCATTTTGCAACGGACAGCAGTTTGCGTTCTTGAAACGATCGAGACACGAGTTGAAGACCGATAGGTAGCCTCTTTTTCGATAACTTCACTGGAAAAGATACAGCTGGAATTCCTATGCGGAAAATAAATAAATAAATAAATAAACATCCAGTAATTAAAATTGTGTATATTCATTTAACGCACCAGCCATGTTCATGGGTTGCGTGAAATAATCTTGAAGTGCAACTTGTTCGCGGTTATCTTTCAGGACAAACTCGCTGTACAAAGGAGCTTCGTTGAACGTGACGGGCGTTAAAAGTAAATCAACCCCGTTGGAGAACACGCGTTCGTAATCCTCGGCGATTAGCCTCCGCACTTTCATCGCTTTCACAAAATACTTTTCATAATTCCTGAAAATTAAAATAAATACAAATTATCATCACCATTTTTTTAATAGAATATTATAAAAAATGCCAATTACTTTTGTAATAAGAAATAATTTCCAGCTAATATTCGTCCTCTCACGACTTCGTTGAAACCAAATTTCCTCGTCGAGGCGTACAGCGCTTCTGTCGATTCATTTATGTTTTCTCTGTGACCTACAAAAATAACGTCGTCAATGTTTCAAAATCGACGAAACAATTAAACATTACATACATGTCTATTGAACGTCTTACCATATTCGATTCCATCGTATTTGGCAAAATTCGACGCTACTTCGCAACTGTTAAGTACAGAATAGCAGGGCAAAGAGTACTGCGTGTGTGGGAGCGATGAGGAAGCCATTTTTGCTCCTCCTTCCATCAACAACCCCTTCACAAGTTCTAAGGCCTCGACCACTTCTCCAGTTATCCCGCAAGAATGCACATCGTCAGGAATGCTGATGCACAGTTGGTTTATTTCAATATTGTCAGGAAGCTTAAACGATTTAAATGCATCGTCAACGGTTGTTGAATCGAGTGGATCATGTCCGACTAAAGCTCCTAAAGTCAACAACCAGGATATTAGGAAAAAAAATTCGAATTCGTATAAAATGGAAAGTACAAAAATTTACCAAAAAGAGCAGCAACGCCGTCAACAGTTTTTGCCATAAGACCAGGAACATCCATGGAATTGACGAGTGGAATAAGACCGTGCCTCGAAAGCAACCCGTACGTAGGTTTTAAACCAACGACTCCACATCGAGCTGCTGGGTTACGCGTCGATCCACCCGTGTCGGAACCGAGAGAACTATACACAAACATTGACACGTGTCAACATACATGTACAAGTTTCAATTCAGTACTTGTTTCCTTCCCACGCACCACATGTGTGGGGTGCCATAGGCCTATCTATGGAGCCGGAGCCCAGTTTATGTTTCAGTCAAATAAACAAAATGGAACTTACTATATTACTTATACTTAATGGAACATTAATGATTCATTAAGAATACTTTTGTTTGTTTAACTAACCTAAACTGGCCTCCATAAACATAGGGTGCCCCATACATGTGGTGCGTAGGAAGTACACAAGTACCAAATTTTCACCTTCGAAAATCACAATGATGCTATACTCAACACCACCTCAAAAGATCAGGTTAGAATCAGTTAGCGTGCCTACTCTTGTGCTTTTCTTACGCAAAACGTAAAACGTTGCTGAACGAAAAACGTTATTGAAACACTTTATTTATTATCTAGCAGCGTAACATTGAATGTAAACATTATTTAGGAAATACGAGGCAGTTAACTGTTAGCGATAAGGTGAGAAAGTAGGAACTACTTTCGACTAGTGGCGGCAGAAGACAAGGTGTGAGCCAGTCGCTAACTGATTCTCCACTGTTTTTTCAAGATGGTGTTGAGTGTGGTCTTTAAATACAGTAAAACATATTGTAAAAATAAGAAAAACCTCCGAGCTACATTACACAACAGTCAGCAGCAACGGCAGCAGCACTTCCTCCTGAACTTCCACCGCAGATGTAAAAATCGTCGACTGCGTCTTTTGCAGTTAATATTCCTGGTGTACAAGGATTCTTGATAGGACCGTACAACGAATCGACGCTTCCCGTTCTATATAAATATATATACAAAAAACAAAAACAGATGAGCATTTTCAAAACCACACCAACTGGAGATTGATGATAAAAATTTAAAGTAATCAAAAGCTAACCCCATAGCAAATTCATCCATGTTTGTTTTTCCAACGACGACCGCACCTTGTGACTGCAATTTTTGGACAACGGTAGCAGTATACGGTGGGAAGTAATTCTCGAGCATTTTGGACGCGCACGTCGTGCGAACGCCATCCATGCAAAAGTTATCTTTGACGGCTACTGTGACACCATCCAACGGACCCAACGGTTCACCTGCAAGCATTAATACGAAACCGATGTTACAAAATCATACATTATACACGTATACTTAACTCACCTGTAGTTACATGTTATAAGCGAAATACACAATCGTGTCATGTATGTTGTTATACCTATTTACCATTCTTATATCTGGTCCACGATTTTTCTGCGTCTCGCCTGGCAGATTCTTCAGTTAAAGTGATGAAACCATTAATGATATTCGCTGTTTTAATATTTCCAAAACAAATGTCACACAATTCAACTGGGGATAGTTTGCCATTCTTGAAAAGTGATTGAACCTATGCAAACACAAGTACAGTAATCAATAACGACAAGAAAAATAATTTATAGTTGACAATAATTGTGATGCTGATACCTTAGTTAGCAACCCAATACGGTTCATTTCGTGAATAAATGAAAAATAATACCAAAATAGAGCACTATTTACAACCAGCCGACAATACCGCGAGTCAAACTGTCAACAAAACATCAACTTAAAAACCTGCACTATCCATCCAATCAGAAGTGAGCTTAAGTAAACTGATCTTTGTTTCCAATCTCTCTTAATCGCTGATTGGTCCAAAAGAATATTTTTCTTAGTGCAGTGTTTAAGCGTGTTTGCAAATCAAACAAATCTCGTGGTAACAACTGAACAATCTTTTACTAATGTTTGTACTGTATAACTATTAGTTTGCATTGTATAATCTTACAATTATTATTATTATTTTTATAAACAATGTACTGCTACTAGACACAGCAATTCTATATGTTGGCTGATAAATTTAGTATGTATTGAAAAGAATAAAACTATAATAATGACCAAGATGATAATCTAGAAAAACACTCATTTTATTTTATTACCAAAAACCACCTGTACTGTACTTAAGTTTTGAAAATATCATTTTTGTACGTTGAAGCATTTGTACGTTGACTACGGAAAAATGTTCGCGGTGGCGATCAAAAAAGCAACGTTGCGCGCTAGTTCTACCCGTTGCACGTACTGTTCGTTGGTGAAAGTGGCCGCGAACGAAACTAGTACGTCGGATCGTTTACAACCCTTGACCGCTTCGACGATGAAAGCGTGGCAAATCCACCAGTACGACGGCATCAAAGGGCTCACTTTGAACGAATCTGTTCCTATTCCTCCGTTACGAAAACCCTCGGACGTACTTGTCCGTGTCCACGCGACGAGCGTCAACCCGCTCGACGTTCGAATGACGAGTATGAAAACTTTTATAAATGGATGTGAGGAACCTGATTTATAACTAACGTGTTCTTTTTTAACGTTACAGATGGTTTTGGTGCAGAGTCGTTCAACTGTTTACGAAAATTCACTCAAGGTTCGCGGTTCAGTATGGAGTTTCCTTTGACGTTGGGAAGAGATTTTTCTGGCGTCATCGTTGAAATGGGACCAGCTGTTCGTGGATTCGACGTTGGCGATGAGGTCGCTAATGACAAATTTTTAAATAATATAAATTCATTAAAGCATAATTTATCATCGCTAAAAAAATTCTTGAACAAGCAAAGTTTTTACTTTACGTTTCGCCAGGTAAGAAAGACAAGTAGGAAAACGGTCAAGTGTCAAAGAGAGGTGGTGAACTGTCTACATAGCCATTGCCAACTACACAGTTCACCAGTCCCTTGTACTTTGCCTTTTTCCTACCTTTCCTTCTTACCTGATGAAGCCTCTAGGAGGGAGGAAAAACGTAGAGGTGCAACAAAAAACATCATCTCAGTCAGTAAAGGAAACTTGGAATGTTCGTACTGGTGATAAATTAGGCAAATCTACCCTTAACCTTATGAAACACTTATTTCAATTGTCATTTAATGTGAAATTATTCTCAGGTATGGGGTGCAACTTGGCCTCATGCTCAAGGCGCTCACGCCGAATACATTCTCATCACCGAAGCTGCGGTACGAACTCTTCATGATTTTCGACGTTATCATTAAAATCATTATTTTGTTATCAATGGTTAGATAAACCATTCATCATGAAATCCATGTTATTTTCAGATGTCCGCAAAGCCAAAAAACCTCAATCACATTGAAGCGGCGTCGATTCCATACGTTGCGTTAACGGCGTATAGTACGCTCGATTACATCTCCACCGTAACGTCAAAAAATACTCGTGGGAAACGGTAATCTCTGATATTTATGTCATTTTCATACATCATAAAATAATTCGTTTGAATTTTTTAGTGTTTTAGTTGTTGGCGGTTCAGGCGGTGTGGGTACAGTTGCCATCCAGGTACGTTGAATTGACCATTGTCATAGGAACTGCAAAGAGACGTTAACACATTGTTTAATTAACTAGTTGTTGAAAATATGGGGTGCCCATGTAACGGCGACGTGCAGCACGGATGCCATTCCTTTAATGATAACGCTTGGTGTGGATGATGTCATTGATTACAAAACTTCGAATTTGGAAAATCAACTTTACCTTACCGGACAGTACGTTGACTAAAAGAAGAACAAAAAAACCTGTCCATAAAATAATATACCTATTAAAATACCTATTTTCAGGTATGACATCATCTTTAATTGCGCTTCCAATGTGGACATGAATTTTTTCCCATTTTTAAAAGCAATGGTGGGATCAAAATACATTACAACGTCGCCGCCACTTCTCGATATGCTCGACGAGCATGGTTTTGCCAAAGGTTTTTTAAACGCCACCAAGATATTCAAAAACGAATGGGTTAAGGTACATTTCCCAAAGATAAAAATAGTGCATTGCCTTTTAAAAATCCAAATTGATGATGTTTTGAGTTTTTCAGGGGATGAAGCACGGTTCGCATCTTCAATGGGGCTATTTCATTTCCAGTCGAGAAGCGTTGGACATAGTCAAGGATTATGTGGAATCCAAGCAGGTATCAACTCGAAGAATATAAATCACTTATCTTTGGTTTAAGAGTGTAAACCTGCTAACTCCATTTTTAGCAAGTTTACAGGAAAAGCATACAAGTAAATAAATAAAAATATATGAATTATATAAGGAATTTTTTTTTCAATCACACATTTACGCTACGTTATAAATTATGATGATAGGAAATTGGTGATGGTACAGGAGTAAGGTCTATTACACGATGACCGATATCTTAAAATGAGCCAAAATGGAGTTGATAGGTTTACACTCCAAGCCGACGATAGGTATGCTGTATATAAATAGTCACGTTCAACATTTACTTGCCGTGTAGCTTGTTCCCGTGGTTGATGAAGTCTTCCAATTTGGTCAACTGAAAGAGGCGTACACCAAAGTGGGAAACGGCCACGCTCGAGGGAAAACCGTCATCAGCATGGGCGATTAATCCCTCAATTGCAAATGTCACCATGTGTTTAAAAAAAAACAAAAAACTTAGGAAGTGTGCGTGTTAGATTAAAATGTGTTTTGTCTTAACGTTTGTATAATGTATTTATAAACTTACTTTTTATATGTACGGGTATCCGGATGATCCCAATTATTTCCATGCTACTTTTTTGAGATAAAAATTTTATCAAGTCAAATGTAGCGAAACTTTTCTTGACCCTATTGTTTCATGATCGATAGAATGCCTTTTTTTTAAGACTGGTACTACACAGGGAACTACACAGTACAGAAGTTAAAAGTGGAAACTAGACTTTGCAAAGTCTGCACAATGAAGTAGTTCGTATTGATAACCTTATCGTATAAAAAATGTTTTCCCCATAAATTATGGAAAATACACAGACCCCGATTGGCATTTGAGAATTCTGGATTATGGAGGGCCAATGTTGATAATTGTGTTTTAAGACGACGACGTATTGCCAATTAACGACAGAAAAAAAAATATATCAAGGTTTAGATTTTTAATGAAAATAAAATATTAAATTATAAATTACAGCTAAAAAAAAAAAAAGTCACTAGAAACTGTAGATACCTAGATACACCCAAAAAATTTGTCACAAAGACCAAAATTAAAACGTTAATTTAAAAAATACGGATACCACGTTTCATGTTCTCTCTCTCTTTTTTTTCAGTACCATTATTCATTGAGTCATAAAAACATGTCTAAAATAATAATAATATTATTAATCAAGAGTATTAAGAGTTCATCATCACTACAAGGTAGTAGTCTGAAAAATTAATTAAACGGTAAATAAGAAAACGAAAAGAAAAAATACTGTACACGTTTAAAATTCAATGTCTCCAAAAATTGGCGTTCAAAAAATTAACGTAACCCAATTCTTCAGAAACTTGCTGAGTAAAATCCATATTATAAAAAAAAAAAAATATTAACAATTAAACGTACATGATCTGGAAACGAAACACGCGGCTGGATTCGAACTCTGCACATTCGTCCAATAGAAAAACAAGGAAGCGAATATCACGTATTGTCCTAATCAAAAATATCACTTATTGTCCTAATTTTAAAATATCACTCACTGGAAGAGAGAAAAAAAAATGAACGCATAACAATGACAATGTGTGCAGACATTATGAAAAGCGTCTGTGATAATAATAATAATAATAATAAAAATGAGTCTCAGTAATAATTAGCTATGTACAATGTGTTTCGATTACAATAGTAATGATAAAAATAATAATAATAATAATAATAATAATAATAATAATAAAAAACAAAAAATCCAAGCTAAAAACCTTCGGTATTGTCAGGCGGAAACTGTTCATCCGGCAAAATCAACTGTGTTTTCTCGGGAAGGACGACAAAAATTGCGGCGACGGTCATTTCAAACGTCACGCTGTTGTTGTTGTACCGTTGTTGGGCGAATTTGACGGTCCGCTGCGGAGGAGATGGTTTCGTGCGCTGTCGAAGAGAATTGACTTTGGCTAAACACCGACGAGAATGCGACAGTAGGCCGAAGACTTACGTCGGGTTGAGCGGGCTGTCCACTTTCTTGCCTTTTGAAAGTGAGCTTACTTGTTTTTGTAGTACTCGGACTTTGTTCTTCGAAGAGAGAAAAATTAAAAAAAACATCAATTGGCCTATCGCCATCGCAAAATTGAACGTTTATTTCACTACAGCAATGAACAACCAATGAACAGTGCTAAGTGAGGATTGCTGTGAGTTCCTATTCCTAATGTGAAATCTTACCTTGAAATTTTCCGTGGTTTCGGTGTGTTCTTTCTGAAGTGCTTGTATTTTGGTCCGCATCTCTTTGTCGGACGAAAATTGAGACGCTTTGAGCTCCGTGATCTGCAAAACAAAATCTTTGCCTTTCCGTTCCGTCCAACGCGTTCCACTTTAAACACAACACCAAAAAAGAAATACCTGTTTGTCTTTTGCCAACAACTGCTGATCTTTTTGCTGGAGTTGCTTCTGCAAAGACGCAATCTGCTCTCGCAACTGCGTCACCGCAACCACATGGTCGCTGCTGTTTGGATCAGGGATTGAATTATCGGAACTGATCAAGAACAAAAAACAAAATGTAAACAAGTAGACACAATCCATAGACACAATCTCGACGCTTAAAAGAAATATCTTTTACCTCGAGGGTAGAGCACCGTTCGTTGTAGGTTTGGTGAGATCTAACCGCGGCTTTTTATTACTCGAGTGGTGCCGAAGATGAAGCCTTCCGAAAAACATGCACCATCGTTTGAGAAAACTTTACAATTTCTTAAATAGTGAAAAACAAAACATCCAATACATCCATCAACGTACTTTCCACCTCCATGATGAACCTTTGATTTGTGACCGGAAGAACGATGATGACTTTTGTGAAGCGTTATCGACGAATGGCGAGCAGGATCGTTTTGCTTGGCTTTGGCGAGAGCTCTCTTGTACGACAGAGTGCATAACCAGCATAACAACTTACCGTCGACCTAGGCAACGAGCACTCAACTATAAGAACCGCTTAACCAAGTAGGCTTCTTAGCAACTGTTGTTCTACCGTTGCCTACCTTTTTGCGACTGTCATCCTTTCTGTCGAAGGCGCACCTCTGTTTGCACTGTTCGCACGTGAGTGGCAACCCGTACTTCTTCTCCGAATTCGTACATCGTTGACATTTAGATCCGATAAACGCAGCGATGATGTTGCAGTATTCGCAAGCAGAAGGTTTACCGTAAAGTTTAACATTCTGTTCGCATTTTTTGCAAATTGTCGTCGTGCTACCCTTGCTGAAATATAAAGGCCATTATAAATAAACTAGGCACATTTTTTCCACTGGGAATTGGTGACATAGTGTAAGGCCAAACGCCGTTTTTGGGCACATAGCAATCAGTCAGCAAAAAAACCGAACAAAACAAAACAAATAAAACGCTTAGTGCGAACAGCGTACCACCAGGAGATGGCCATATGTATATATGAGCAGAGTGGATTAGCAAGTTTATTTTCAATGTTTCAAATGCACGTTTTTAAACTCATCGTACTGAGTTTACATGATATACTTACTTCTCTTGTTGAAATTCTGTTCTGCAGTAAGTACACTTCACGATGGGATATGCTCCACGACATTCCTGAAACAAAACAAATCATTATTTATTACAGAAAGCCAAATACTCAATACAGTATAGAAACAATAGATATCATTACAACTGAAACCCATTTCCTGTTAAAAAGACAATATTTTCACCAGCTATCTATCTATCACTATTGCAATAAACATAAAATTAGATACCGTTTTAAGCCTAATATTTCCACAAACGCCTTTATCAATACAAAAATATCACTTCAATCATGGAGTTAGTCATAAGTGAGGCGTTGTAATGAAGTTAGTATTGAGATACAATAAATGATATTTTCAAATGTATTTTTTTTGTGTGTCCAGTACAAGTATTATTTAAAAAAGCTGTATCGATATATTAACTGGCACATTATGGATACCAATTAATTGGATATCGTCCATTTATTTCACTCTTTTATAATTTTGTTTTTCACCTTGCACAACTGCTGGCCCTGAGAAAGCTCTTCAAACGGATGTCTACTATTGCATTTGGTACAAGCAAAGAGTGCTGCCATTTCTAGTACAAATGAAACAAACAAACAATCAATCAATTTTTAATACAAATGGTAACCTATAAACCATTCCAAGTGTTTAAATGACATATTCAATATTTCGTTCACCTCGACTTTTTTTTTTTTACAAAGATAACGAATGTCTTCACAAGAAGCACCAGCAAGCTGGTGGTGTTTTGTTAACAAAGACCGAAGTGAGACAGACAAGTGTAAAGTAGTTAAATTGGTTTCAAATGAGATTGAATTATAATTAGGTATAAAATTTAAACTTAATCTTAAATGAATACTAGCGTGGAGAATTAATTTTCTATACCAAAAATTCACCTATTTCGCATTTACCAAAATTCATTTGACGTCACCTGTATGGATAACCAAACGCGTCAGCATGCCAATAATAGAATGTATGGCGTGCCATACCACTACAGTACAGACTGTGTGTGTGTAGATGTAGAGGCATATCAATGAAATGTCATAATCAATTAAACATCTCTTAGACATTGTATATTAAAAACTGCATATTAAAAAATACAAAATTTTTGTAAAAATGGTTTTTTAGACCTATAAAATGTATTTTAAAGACTTTTTTTAAAGTTGATTCTTTTGCATTAAAAAAATACTGCAATATAGACAACTAAAGCAGTGTACTTTAATTTAATAGATTGTAGGCAAAAAAGTTAAAAAGACAAATTTTGACTTTTTTCATTTTATTTAGACTTCCTTGTATTTCTTTTATTTTTGTTCCCTTTTCTTGTTTTTGACTTTTATTCCTGATTTTTTTGCCTACCCTCATTTAATATGAAAACTCCAATATAAAAATAAATTCAAATGTATTTTGACACACCTTTCCACCAAAGTTAATCTGATTCATTAATATATTAAAAAATATTAAATAAATATATACCCCTCCGTGATGAAATGTCAGCACGATGGGTAAGTTGTGACCCGTGTAATGAGACAATCGCACTATGACCAATATGTCATTATAATATTTCCAAGACTCGCAATATGATCACCGGCATTATAATCCAAAGACCGATGTATTTATATATATATATTTAATAAAAAAAATGGGTGTATAAGATGAAATAAATCTTCTAAAATTATTTTTATGTATATAATTCATTTTTAATAGACCTTTTCAAAGTTGATTTGAATGCATTAAAAAACATTTTCATGCACTTTATTATGCGCTACAAAGTTTTGGAATGAAATATATCCCAGTCCAATACACGAGTATTGAAATCAAACAGTTGATAAAGAATTGCTATAATTATTATTATTATAATGTTAATTATTCATTGAAGTTTGACGATATACAATGACAACAGTTTGTCCAATGACTATCTCTTGTACACTATCACCTGAATCTATACTACAAAATAAAAACTGACTAAAAGATCAAATTTGCATTGTTCGGTATATTGTTTTCTTTTTACTGACATCTAGTATTTTTTTTTATACAGAAATATAATAATTAAAACAAAACTTGCTCATCTAAATAAAAAATGTACAATCTTCCCTTTCCCCCGATACTATAACGATGATAAAAACAAATGAAAACACGTCTTTGCAAATGGTCAATTTTTCAAATAAAAAGCAAACGTTGGTAAAATCAATCAATCTTTCTTTTAAAAATAAATAAATTACTTTACAATATACCTGTATGAAGAAATAGGTTGTACCCACAAAAAGATTCCACAAAAAACCGCAGGCAGCAAAAGGTTGCACTGAGCGTTGTTGTTGTTGTTTCCTGTATATGTAGTTAAGAGTTTTTGAAAAAGTCCACCGTTCGTTGACATAAAAAAAGTTAACAGACCATGAAGCAGCACACTGACAATTATTATCTACACTGTGACACATAAAATACTGCAATATCTTTTTTTTCTGCATGCTGTGTTTTTTTTTGTTTGTTTTTTCTTATACTTTGCACGTACCCTCGGTTTTATATACATTTTGTTTCTCCTTCTTTCGGTGACGTATAAGAAGACTAGACGACTAGGCGGTGATCACTTGCCACACAATGAGATGACTGGGTTCGCCTTTCGACATCAAATTGATCGGCTTAAGTTGATCGAGCGTGTTGTTCCCCGTCTCGTTTTCGTCTTCTTCACCGTCACCTATCATCAAACGACAGATTTAAACGTTTCGTCCATCGACTCGATGATGCATGGTTAACATGTTGGTGAAGCTTTTAGTAGTAGCTATGATCCCACGTTAATGATAAAATAAAATTACGCGAGTTGGTACAAAATAAAAACGTGTTCTCGGTGCTTATTTAACAAACACTAAACTGATTCATTAGAAAAATTGGCACAAGCAAATCTTCAACTATTTGTCAAACACGTGTTAAAAATGCACAGCAACTAGGTACACAGCCTCAAATTTGGCAACCGTGAGCAATTTGCAATAGACAAAGCAGTGATATAAAAAACAATGAAAAACTGTGCGATTTTCTTCTTCTGTAATGTGAAATAGGAATGAAATTAATTAAATGAGAAAAAGGAAAATAAATTTGGTTCCACCACCACCAAGCAATTGGACACCTTTTGAGGATGCGTACCGTTGCTGAAAAATCAAGCGGATTGGTTCAATGGCCAATTTTGATCATTAGGTTATTTCTGGTGCAAGTTGCCACATGATGAGATGACTAGCAATGTCGCTTGAATCTTCATCGACTGTTGGATGAAAATTCAAATCATAAAAGTAGCAAAATCCTGCAGCTTCATAAACTATAGGCCTACATGAAACTATCAGAAACTTTGATGAAATCTACACAAAACCTTATGAAATATATATATAGATGATGTTATATATATATATATATATATATATCAACGTTCACCTACAGGCAACTTGTCAATTTACAAACGAATTCATTCCACAAGACATTGTTCGTTATGTGTATTTTGAATTTAAGCTTTTATGATATGGATTACATAAGCAGCATCAAAACCACTGAAAACCCCAAATCATCTATATACAAATATGCTTCATTATAATGATTTATATTGTGTACAATACATCATGTAAAATAAAAATTAAAAACAAGGTTGTATTAACTGGGATACTCAGGGTGCGTTTACTTTGGATGCAATTTCACAACATCTATGTTATCAACTATTTTGGGACGTTTATAAGTGCTTTTAGCGTAAAAACGACTTTGGACGCTTTCATGCTAAAAGCACTTATAAACGTCCCAAAATAGTTGATAACATAGATAGGACTTATGTGAGTGACAAAACGTTACCGATTATCTTTGAACGGTGTTCGCGCTAAAAGCGTTCAAAGTGAAGGTGGCTTTATTATAGGAAATGCTTGTAAAGCTCGAGTTGCCTGTTGATTTGGTTGATATTATACATTTACACTTGAATACTATTCTAATTTTCTTTTTATAAGTGTTGTCCTATTTTTTTGAGACAACTATTTTTGTAATAATTTCTAACGGTGTGTGTGTAAGGACTAAAAAGCTGGATCGGTATTAAAACTCGCGGAGATAGTTAAAAATGATGGTAACGGAAACCCTTAAAAATATAGGAACAAATAGGTGGTTTTATGATGCAGCAAGAAATGAGAGAACCCTGAAAAAAAAAACCTTTTTCTGTCATTGAAATCAGTTAATTTTGGGACACCCTGTATAAATTTCAATGCGCACAAGAAAAATACTGACATTATTCTGCATTTATCACTACTTGACAATAAAAAGAAATTCGTACCGATGCGAAAATCGATATATCCTTCACCACCAGAAACAACCAGCATGCATTGCGGTTTCTTGACAACACGGATATCGTTTTGTTCCATCACAACCTCTTTCTCGGTCTGCACTGATGTGGGTGATGCCGACGCAGCACTCATTCCACTATCAGCACCTATGAACAATCAACAGCTATAATTTCGTGCTCTCGTTGGCACATCGACATCCATACTTTCTCTACGTACCCGGAACTGCCACAAAAAATTTCACAGCATCCCTATGACCGTGGAAAGACAGTTGCGCTTGCGCCATGGTGCAGTATGGAATAAAACTACCCGGTGTGATTTTCTCATTAGGGTTCGTGTAGACGCGTACAACACCACCAGGAGCAGCTTTGCCGCCAGTTCCAGAAACATTTCCAGGAGTATTTGAGCTTGGCAACTGTTTCATGGCTATTTAAAACAATGTCACCCATTTATTCCAGCGTTAATTTGAATTCACGATAAAAAAAGAAACAGCCACTCACATTCGGATAACGGTACGGAGATAATGACACCGTTGCTAGTTCCCATCCAGAGACGATTCGTCGATATTAGTAACGCGGTGATGCGTACAAATGAAAATCCAAGTTTTCCCGTTCCTGTTGGATTGGCAATAGAATCAAATCAATAAATCGTTATTTTAATTCGTTAGGGAGAGAAGAAAAAAATCTACTCGCCTAACATTTTGCTAACATAAGGTTCTATATCGACATCTTGTAAATGTTGGTAGCTAGAGGCGTGGTAGAGTCTCAAGGTGCTATCTAATCGAATGGAGACCCAAACGCCATCACCGATCCAAGCCATTTGTCGTACTTGGGACTCTTTGCGAGGATGAGCGTCGAATGATTTCTAAAATTTAACGACAATAAAAATTGGCATTCACACCAAACAACCTACAAAATTATTGTGAACCAAACAACGAAAAACTTGATTACAGTGATTTCCATAGTCTTTGGATCGACAACGTGAATTCGATTCCTGTAACCACACCATACGCAATCGTGGACTTTAACCATGCAACGAATGCTGTGACAAGGTTTTCCGAGATCGAGAAGATGGTAACTACTTAAATCCCATTGACCATCTACGATAACAAACAAATAAATAATTATATATAAAAAAAATAATTAAATTTCATATTTTTAATACAAACAATCACTGTACCTGAACCTCTTCTAAAGATTGCAATGGTACCATTGGCCAAAGCAACAAGAACACGTCCTTTAACGTGGCTATAAAAAAATAAAAAATAAATAAATATGAAAAGGTATTCGAGCAACACATCAAAAATTATGCATAAATAGGCACATTTTACAAAAAAATATACATATAAATTAAATACAAACACAATGCTAAGCACAGCATCAGCTAATACGATGGAGTGTAAGCAACGACGCCAATGAGTAACGGCTGAATGCACATATAAGCTATGAACAAAAAATACACATATAAACATATGAGATTCACTCCTCAAAAATTAGAAAATTGATTAATAAAAAATATTTCTGTGAATTTTTATTTAATTTTATTATAAAAAAAAAAAACTTGCTTACTTTCCACTCTGAGAACCCAACCACATGGTTGGTAAAACACTACTCATCTTTTCCATTTCTTCACACACTATTTCATTGCTCGGATTCACTTCCGTCAAACCATCTTTCACAATGTCCGAGGGCTCCTTCATCAGTCTAGTTTCCGAAGTGACTTCAACTTCTTCAAAACAAAGGCGTGGGCAATGACAAACAAGACTCCCTATCCCATCATCGAAGAAAAAAATCTCCACCAAGTACTCACCATCGGCAGAAAAGGAATCCGACATCGGGATTGGAGATTCGTTGATACCGACTTTAGCGTTCCGAACAAACGTGATCGAGCCAATTTTACTTCCATCGCCGGAGCCAGTGATGAAGGACGTCTCGTCGTCTTTGTCCTTGCCTTTCCCCGACGACGCAGTCTCGTCCGATGTCTTTCGATCCGATGAAGGAACGACACCTTCATCGAGAGGGTAATCGTTTTCTTTCGCACCTAAACAAACAAAATCTCTTACGATGATATCATCGTGAACGGAAAGGATCCCAATTGAAAAATTAAAAGCCAATAGCTAACCAGGTACACTGGCGATACATAAAAGATGCGACATGCAGACGTGAAATGAGCCTAAAACATCGGCAGGATTATTAGCGTCGATGACCGAAACCCTGCTGCTGTTACGATTGCTCGTGCAAATCCACACTAAAGACGAGAGATTTTTGTCGGTGTCCAAATCCTTCATCTGCTCCTGCAAAACAAGGACGAAAGAAACAAAATTACACTGTCAAATTATTTGTAACAGACGGACAAACGGTTGTCAACACAAACTGAACAAACATACTTCCAATTCCTTGTTCAATTTCTCCACTTCGTTCTGGTCGGCTTCCTTCGCGACAACCGGATCTTCCGTCGAGTTGGAATAAAACACGCTCGTTCCGACAATGTTTCCCCCGTCTCTCGTTCTTCCTCCAGACATATTAACCCCAGCAGCACACCAGATCTATAATTAACGTCAAAGAAAACAAACAAGGTTCACTTTTCAAAACCAAATCAACGTCAACAAAACTTGTTGTGTGCATTATTCACTTCCCATTATGATGCTAACCAATGACAGGCATCCCCCGCTTTTTTGCGACGCTTTTCAAATAAAAGCAGAACTCGTACATCATGCATCCATGTTTTTGTTCATTTTACAGCACTTTGGTATATGTAGTGTGTCACTAAGCTTCGACACGCATTCGCAAGTGATATATCGTGCATTATGTTCATTGGTGGCCAAAATGAATTGGCGAGCCAAATAAGAACTAGGTTCTGCCTTTTGATGATTTTAGCTTTTCAACAGCATTTTGCTCCCTAACACGTCGAATAAGTGAGAGACGCCTGCAAGGTAAGCGATTAATGAAAGACCAGCGAGAATGAACTCGATACCATATTATTTAAGCGTTAGTTCCGTGAAAACGAGTTAATCAGCCCTGACTCGGACATTTTGTTCCCTTAATAAAACCATTATTGATATATAAGAATACGTTCTAAGTGTGCATTCCTGGTAATTAATCAATTAAAATTGGTATAAAAAAAAACGGGGGGGTTAAATAAATCATGCACTGGGAATCGATTTATACCTCGCTAGGATCAACATCTTTGGTTGCTTGCATAGTGAGGTCATCACCGTTTTCTTCTTCTTTCTGTTTCAACAAAATTTAAACATCTAAACATCGAAGACTGAGCCTCGGCAAAACATAACAACGTAAAAATTGTTTTGTTTATTATTATTATTAATTATTTTTTTTTAGAAATAAAATATATAAATTGTCATCCTGACAAAAACCATTTTTCTGTACTCATTAACCCTTCACTGAAGAAAATTTAAGCATTAAAAAAAAAACAATTGATTCTTAATTAACGCTTAAAACTACGAAAAGTGCACCGCTTTCAACAGATCATTAATAATTTTTATCAATCAAATAAAATATTGATAATTTTCATAATTTAAAACAAAAGATGCCATCAAATTCTTCACACGAAAAAAAGTTTTTGATGAAAAAAACAAAAAACAAACGAACTAGCAATCAGATTTTTATGAATGTCTTTCGTCAAAATCGATTTTAATAAAAATCAATCAACAGTGCTCTGTTAAATTTTGTTACCGATTTACTGATCCATTGAACGGGGTTAAGTTTTTCAAACACAAGGGTACCTTCATATCAGCTTGCTTTTCCATCAGCGGGCGGCAATAAACGGGCACAGGAACCGGAACGTGAGACGACGAACGACAAGTCGAGTTTTCGTCGGCGAATTTACTCGTTCCGGAGCTTTTCGTAGGCAAGCTCCAACCGTACGCTTGCATTCGTCCGTCGTCTTTTTTCACGTGAGCACGGACTTGTTTGTACTGTTCTCGCCGTTCCTTCGCTTTCTGGGCTTGCAATTTCTCGGAAGCACTGCTAAGTAAGACACGTGTGAAAAAGCATCACTTCCAACGGTTAGTACCACCACAAAAATTAAATTAAAACTAAAAGTTAAAAATAATAACAACGATAATGAATAAAAAGAGAGAGACCGTACATTTCGCTGTCTAAGAAGTCCAATCCTTTTCGTCGGTCGTTCAGGTTCTTTCGCATCGTGTCCAACGCCGGAGAAACGTGATGAGTGGGTGCGTTATATTTGACGTTTATATAGGGAAGCGGCTTACGCTGAGGTTTTTCCGACGAGCTGAATAAGCTACTGAAACTACAAGAAATGAAATTTGTTGTGTTCCGACATATTAACGACATTTTGTTTTTCGTTTTGAAAAATTTCGTTATTACAGTAGAGCATGGTGTTAACCAATAATTAATAATAAAAATTTCATTGGGTAACATTTTTGTTAAATTTGAAGGAAGTTATTTCTTATGGGACACCATAATGGGTTAAAACTGAATTCGAATTTTCGACAATATCGAACATTTAAAACAAATTCACCATTTTTTCCACCAATTCACTCAACTGTAAAACAAACTATAGATTGAAAAAAAATACATACTTGAAAATATTGAAAAAACAAAATAACATCAAATACAATAATATGACAAAAAATAAATCACATTAAAAAATAAAAATAAATGAAAATTGACAATAACGATTATACGGCAAAAAGATTGACATTAAAAGTAAAAAATGACCAAAATAGTTGACGACAATAATTATATGGCAAAAATAGTTGACATGACCAAAAAAACAACATCAAACTAGTTCACCACAACGGCAAACGGAATTAATAAGGCACCGAAAAAAAGATATAAAGACGTGAATAAAAAAGTCATGCACGTGCCATAGCGTAATGAGACGAAATACCTGCAAAGGATATGCTCACTTAAAGGTGCCTCAGACTTGCTGGACAAGTGCAGCATACAAGGAATCAAAGCAAATTTGGAATCAGATCGAAAGCAAAACTGATTTGGTTGTTCGTTGGATAAAAATACACGTAATGAAAAAAATAACACCACACATTTTCGACTCGAAAATAAAACACAAGCTCGTTGTTCGTTTATCACTCGATATACATTGCGTTTAACGAAAGCGATAACAAAAAAGATTTAATATATATATATATACCAAATAATTTTTATTTTTTTGTTTAAAAATTTAATTCAACTGATTTTTTTCTCCATATATATAGATATAACGTATTTATTTAAAAAAAAGCTTAAGCATAAAAGAAAATTGTGGACTTACAATTTCCAAACGGTGGATCGATTTTTCTTGGCATCGAGAGTCGGATCGGTACGCGACGCGCGGATCATTTCCGTCCACCTCACCGCTTCTTGAAGTTCCATGAAGCGTTCTTTGTATTGATTGCGTTCCATCAACACGCGCGCCATCTCAAGACGCGTGAAACGTTTCCGTTGAGCCATCGGTACGTCCTCCTACGATCATCAACTTCAAACGTCAACAAACTAACCCTCGAACCAACTAAACACTACAAGCAACTCTCAGTTCACGATCAAGTTTGGTTCCAAGGCAACAACAGCAGACCAGAAAGACATTTGCCATTGGTTTGTGAATTGAGCCGTCTGAAGCCAAAGGGAACAAACCAACATTTATCATATTTTGAGGAAATAGAATCGAATTAAGCGTTGGAATCATAAGATATTTTTTGCCTTACATGTGAATTAACTGACGTTAGTTCTCATTGTCAGTGAAATCTAGAGTGGACGTACGTTATGTTAGACCAAATAATAACCAAACACGAAAATTTGTAGTTGGTTCCCTTTGGCTTCAGACGGCTCAACTATAAACTAAAAGTTGCCTGTAGAAATCAATCAATTTCGTTTACCTCATCGTCCGATTTATCAACCTTGGCATTTTTCTGAGATTCTTCTCGCATTTTCTTCAACTCTTCTTCGAGTTCGGTGACACGATTTTTCAGTTTCTCTTTAACAGCTTCTAGCGAACAGATGTTTTGATGCAAGATTTCTTGTTGACTTTTCGAAACAAAACAAAAGACAACGTATATAATAAATGGACTAAAATGTTCATTAGTCATTCGAAATGCTCACACCAACCCAACGAGCAACAACAAACTAACTAATGATACCGCCAATAACGTGTTAAAAAAGAGATGCTGGATATATATAGACGTAAGTTACCTTGCTAATTCATCCACTTGAGCAATCAAATCATCCTTTACTATATTCAGAGCATTCCTTTACAAATTAGAAAATCCCACAAATACATTAGGACCAAACAATCGTAACCAAAACTATATGGTGGACAATATAGACGAGATGCTACCCAAAAGTCCCCGCAATCAAAACGTCTTGTTTTGTAAAAGGAGTGCAATACCGAACTGTGCTTCCTTGAGTATTACTAATCAACCAGTCCACAAATTGTTCCAATTGCCACACCAAAAATTGTGCGTGTCAACTGCAAATTTAATAAATAAATTCTGAAAACTTTTGGGTAGCACCTTGTCTATGAAAAAACACTTGTTAGCTTGAACTATACAGGGTGTCTCCACGTCGTCCATGCTTTAATTTTTAACGTTTTCTCACAAAGTAATGAATAGCGATTTAGCCTATTTATAAATTTCAGTCCTATAAGATACAGTAGAACCTTAAGGAATTGCGAGCACAATCCGTTCCGATAGCGTGCTCGTATACCAAAGCAACTATCCCCATACGTTGTCATCACGTCGTATGGTGGACATTCTTCAGGCACAAAAAAACAAAAAAACAAAACAAAAAAACAGTTGCCTTTTTTTTTTTGAACACACTTCCAAATTAGGACATCACGCCACAGACACCCTGTACAACTTTTCGTGCAAGTTGACGAAATGAAAACGTTGACTCACTTTGTCGCAAGAAGCTCATTGTTCTCGAGAATAAGATTTTCGACTTCTTTGCCCATTCCTGCAAATACAGTCATTGACAATCAAAACATTTCCAAATTTCTAATATTCGTCATCAACAGATTCTCAAACTCAATTAGCTTGGTCCACCAATTGATACAACAATTTAAGTGAAAAATCAATTTCAACAATCCAAACTCAGCTAAACTAAAGTGATTATACAATCTGTAAATAAATACTGTTTGACGTAGTACAACTTGTACGTTGGCAGTTCATGTAAGTTTTTGCCTCCCTCCCCCCCTAAACATGGACCACCAACAAACTTAGCAAGTTGACTCGTACATCATGTTAAAATTAATATTATTAGTGTGTATTAAAAGTTAGCTTCTAAAATAGGTTAGAAAATGACGTAGGTTATGTTTCTTACCGAAAAAGTTGTCATTAACTATTCACAGCCAGCACAAGTTGTGGTTAAAAAAAAAATAATAGTTAAATGTTAATATTAATATGGCGCATGTTAATAATCAGAAGAAAAAATCATCAACTAGTTGAATCAACGTGACAAACAAAAATTATGTGTCAACAAATACAAAAAAAAATTAAAACATAAGCACAAAAAACAATTAACATTGCTAACTGAAACTAACAGGTGATCGTAGTATTTCACTATAAAACAATTGTGTTTAAAAAGATACATTATAATGAAATTCCACGTATCACACAAAATGAAAACAAATTAAAAATGCATTAATTATATAAGTTAAATAACAAAAAATCCAAAGAGGATGGTAAAGCGCATACCATCGAGAGAAGGTTCGGGATCATTGTCAGCTCTTTCACTTCCACTGTCTACAAATCAAATTGACAAAAAAAAAAGCATGCAACAAAACAAAGTTACGTAACATGCAAAATGTTAAAAATTAGGCATAAAAATAATAATAATAAAAATTCCTATCATGATTCATGCAAAAATATATATAATGCAAAGTAAAATGAAAAACAGTGAGAAAAAAAAATTAGGGAAGCAACATGTCAAATAAAAGTTTCTACCAATGGTGAAAAATGCAATTGCAAAACTAGACGACCGGCACATTACAAAGTATATTTTTTTTACAAACTAACCGGATGATGCATATTCACCAGGATGCACCCATCCTCCTTAATGACGGCATTAAAAAGGGAAGACAAAGGAAAAAAGTAGCATGATTTTAAATTAATGTCCAAGATTAGGTTCCGATTCAGTCGAAACAATAGCCAAACTTTTTTTGCAATTTTGTGCCTGTATTGTAATTCAAGTTTGATGTGGAACAATGCAAATCGAAGGCAGAGTCCCATTCATCAGCAAGTTTAATGAGTTGACCCTTGGGTACGTACGTTCCATCTTAATTTCTGTAAGATAAGATACGTTATGAAAATGTAAATTTGTCAACTACTTCGATCCTAGTCAGGATATTTTGAACCATCCATCCTTAGTGATTAAGCTGGCTCATACCCAAAGGTCAACTGCTAATTAAAACAACCCTGCACTGAATGTAAAACACCATTCTCCGTGTTGATACAATACTAGTGTGTCAATGCAACGTTACCTGTTATATCAGCACCTTCGTCGACGTCGCCAAGCGCGTCTGTGTCTTGAAACGTTAGTTCTTGATATAGATTATTTGGACGCCCACTTTTTAAAAAAAAATTATATATTATCAATAACTGACAATCGACCAAAGCAACAAAAATGAAAAACGGATAATCATTTACCGAGACGAATGTATCGGATGACGATCCATTCCGACGTTGAGATCGTGCGAAATGTCTTCTATGTCTTCTAATTCGAGAGTAGAATTTATGTCATTTAAATCGGGACTGAGATTATCTACCCAACCACCTCCTTTTGTTAGCACGGAAAAGAAAGCGTACAAAGAAATTGCTAGTGATAAATGCAATTTACAAAAACATTCCCCCGAGAGCATTGAAACGACAAAACAAAAGACGTACTTGTTATAGTACTTCGATCTCGTAACGGAATTTCGTCCGTCAGCTGTCCCTTGTCAGACATCTCATGACTTTGCACTTCCATGTTCTTCATATCCTCTTCAGCCGTTCTTCCAGACACTTCCTGTGACGTGAAATAAAATCGCCTTATTAAACTGTGCAAAAATCGACTTATTCTGTCGTATGACAAAAAAAAAAGCATCCAAACTTTTTACCTGCAGCTCACTTTTCAAACTTGTATTCGAATCGGAACTGCGGTTCGGAGATGTCATGCTCGAAAAATCGACGGGACTTTCGAAGGACTTGGTGGGTCCTTCCATCGAGTTGACGCTGTACGACATACCGAAACCCGATCGCATTTGAGAACTCGATAAACTGGAAACCAATGAACCGAAAATTAATCTTCGAAGGTAGACGTCGTCAAAATTCTAAGAGTTGAAGTCGTACGTCAACGCACCTCGGTTTACTACTTGCTGCGAGTTGATCCAATCGATCGGTTCCGAATAAAATTTTTGTTCGTTCCATGTAATCCATGTGAGTTTTAAACAGCTGAAAAAAAACAGCCAAACATTTGTTAAGTAGGTTATCCAAAATAAAATTTTAAGGATCGCCAATTTCAAAAAGACATACTTCCGTATAACGTTCGTGCAGTTTCGCATATTCCTTTTTGTTTTCCGTTTCTTTTTCTTCCAATCTGAGAACTGGAATATCGAACGATTAGCATCGAAAGACAACAACGTATTCATATAGTGTAAATTATATTAACTATTTTTTCAAAAATATCGCTGTACCATGATCGGCTGTATTTTTGCATTTCAATTCAAACATCCTCATGATCGATTCTAGACTTTCAATTTTTTCCTGCAACTCTTTATTTTCGCCTTCGACCGCATCTTCAATTTCCAAACATTTCTAATAATAAAAAACAAACAATAATATCGAATAAAATATTTTTATAAAAACCAATTAAATATATTTTAAATAAAATTCCATATCATAGCAACAGTTCATTAATTTTTCACCATTTATTTTCATCCTTCATAAAATGCTCAAGATAAAATTTCATTCCCATTTGAAAACTGAACTTAATAAAAATTATCAACATTTTATAATGATATTATATAAAAATGATCAAATTACTCTAATAAATCTATTTTTTATCCACCAATTGATAACACATTTAAATCTATTTTTTTTTTCAAATGAAAAATAGATAAATTCGCTATTTTAACGTACTGCACTCAACTAATTAAATACTTTGTTCTCAATATCTATAATGCAAAAAAATAATAATAATAATAGTAATTATGTTATTGGAACATTTGGACACAGTTTTGACTCCCATTTAAACTTAATTTATCATGTTCAAGAAAAAAAGACGGCTGTTTCGGAATTAGTTTCCATGACACAAAAGAATGTTTCAACGTAGTCCTAGTAGGTGTTAATCAAAGTAACATTAATGAGTAATAAGCTGCAACAAGTGAATCATTGGGCGATTACTGAGGGTTATGACATACGTTACGCTTCGGCGTACGCAAAGATTATACAGCAATTTCTCATTTATTTTTTATTAATATGATTTTTTTCTATAAAAAAAAATTGTACTTTGAGCATTGACACGGAAAGCTAGTGTCAATTGTAATAAAGAAAATAATTAACTATTAAAAGATATTAATTAATATTTTCATTACTGCTTAACATTGGAATCAATAAGTTGCTGAGATTTTGAACTGACACCTTTGTTTCTAAAAACAATATTAAATTTTTGGCTATAAAAATATAATTAATTTTTAGCTATGAAAAAAATACAATTAATTTTGGATATAAAAAATAGGATTAAAAATTTTGGAAGTAAGAGCTTAGCTGGATTAACCAATCACCTTAGTTTAACTTAAATGTCAACAAAATCAATCAAAATTTGAAGAAAAAAATTTCCCTACATTTTACTATTGATGACACCATTATTAGTATTTATTTGACATAAAATTATACTTCGACGAGAAAGATCATTAATTTTATGAGATGTCGTAATTCACCTATTTTTATAGAAATGTGAAATTGATGTTCTTTGCACCCCTAAAAAACCGACCACTTGCATCCGAGTGAGTGAGGAAGAAGACCTGAGTTGCCAATTTGAGGGCAATTAAAGCCCCGTGCTTACATCCCATGACCTACCTGCTCCGATGCTTTGCGAAGTTGTTTCTCTCGTTCGTACTGGGTCACCAACTGCTCGTTGTCCTCTCGCAACAGTTCCAACTCCACCTCGTGCTCTTGGGTCTCGGTGTACGAAATGTCCAGACATTCGAGCACGTTCACCACCAGCGGAACCAAATCTTTCACCACGTCCTCGTCGTACTTTTGGATCATCCGAGAAAACTCTTGGTAAATGCTGTTGGCCAAGGACTGGACTTTCTCCGACATGACGTACGAGTCCTCGTGCGTGCCGTACACGGTCTCTTGGTCGATATCCATCTTCTTTTTCGTCAAATTGATAAACCGTCCAAATAAAAAAACAACTTACACGACAGGAGGAGTCTCCATTTGCTATATAGGTCTAGTTAGTATTATAGGTACAGACACATCTTTTCTAAGGTTCTGAAAAAAAATATAAATAAAGACAGTTCACACACGGATGTCTTTGCAACTTAGTGCTATCTCAGCACGTCATAATAATTTTTTAGGTTGTCCGATTTTTTTACGTACAGTTCCACGATCCACACATATGGGTTAACGACGACGATGGTCTGTTTTCTTAATGATGTATACGTAGTAAGGGAGACATACAATGGCAAACACGACGCTAACTAGTTCATAATGTCAAGTCAAATACCTATTACTCGAGCTCATCGTGTCATCTAGGAATAAACATATACTTTGTCACTCACATCACCATCTTATAATCGATGAGTTACAGCTGATGAGTAAAAAAATAGCACACAGACTGAGCTGGAAAAAGGCCCCACAACTGATGCACCACTGCTGAGCGTTATTGCCACTGGATCACGTGATTTCATTAGACCTACCTACGTGCCAATAGCGCTTTTTTTCCGTGATGTCATTTACGATCGGCGCCACCTGCCAATCAGCTGAAGAGCGCCAACTGTCGACTAATTTAATACTACTAACGCCATCGAGTGGCCGATTGTCACAACTGATGTTAATTTTTAACTTTGACAAATCTCGCTGTCTATAACTCGTAGCGTCATGCTAAAAAAATTTACCTATTAATGCTATTAACGCCATCAAATGACAAATATTGGCAAATATTGTGTTTGTTTTTGTGCTTTTGCAAACCTCTCAGTTGCTAAAAAAAAGCAAACAAGCAAGCAAAAGCTAATCAGAGCCGCCGGTCAGTCCTGGCTCAAAACGTATGTCTAGGATGAGCGAGATTTGCAAAGATAAAAAACAATTCAATAATAGTTGTTTAAATCTGTCACTAAATGGCGCTAGTAATATTAAAACTTAAAGGTTTTTGTTTTTTTTTCAAATACGAGAATTTCGAAATTTTCAAAAATCGCAGTTCGAATTACTCAGAAATTGAATAAATGGCAAAGACAGAAGTTCCAGACAAAAATTATTTAATAAATTCAATTTATGCAATTTTTGATTAACTAAACGAGTTGAATAGAAAAATCGACCCTAAAATTCGAATACAACATAATTAAAAAGTTGCACAAATTGAAATTCAAATCACTCCAAAATCGCATCAACACTGTTTTTGGAGTGATTATGTCCTTAATCTTGCGATATTTGCAACGTTGAAGTAATTATACGCGATTAATCATGCGATATCTGTCATGCTAAGTGAATGATGACGTATATTCAGTAAGTATCGATAGCTAAAAGTACTCGATATTTTGATATCGAGTATCGGCACTTGTCTGGCTTTTCAACTCTTTGCTTCCTTTTTAACCTCAAGTTGAATTGGCGTTAAGACGTTCAGTGGGGATCGTCTGATGCATTTTTCTAGGTAAAGTCCCAAGTTCCATTTTAATCAGTTCTCTAACTTCCAACTTAGGTCATGGTGGATCGGTGACGTGGACAAAAAAATCAATTGAATTCGGTTCCCATGCCTAGTAGTGCTCGTTTTCATTGCATCATTTCATTTGTAGTTAACAAGCGATTACTTCATGAAACGTGTAGGCCGTGTTCATTGATTATGACATTCCATATTTTCTAATTGAGACAGTCAATTTCTGTTTAGTATTTCACGAACCAGTCGATGGATTTAATTAAATGATTAGTTGTTTTTAAGCCAGAGATCGATACTGTAGCGAACCAAGTTGAACGAAACCATACAAAAAATGATGCAATAATGGTTTGGCATTGTTTCTATAATAAGAGAACAGGGCGACACATAACTCGTGTTCAGTTGTTTGAAAAACGAGGACCATATTGTGGGATCAGTCCTCGAAACATTGAGCTTATTCATTATAATATTTTTTAAATATGACCTAAAAAGCTGAGATTTGGTAACAGAATCTGGAAGATCGAACATTGTAAATGGAAAAATAAAAACAAAACATTGATTTCTTATCTTACAATCAATACGCAGTTATCGTAAATCAAAACCAACATAAAACAACATGACACAATGTATATGTTGAAATTGACATTTTATGACATATGGACATATCCTACATAAACTCAAATTTTGAAACTCTGGATTTTTAGTTATTTAAAAGCCGATCTAAAAAATTTTGATATTACGCTAGTGACCAAAAATCAAGTTTTGACACGGTTGGTTGACATTGCTTTCGTGTCAACTGGATCATGGAAATGCTAGTCACGCAAATTTAAAATCAAAGCGCCTACGATCTGTTCGATACACCGTACTTTGCACTCGTTTCTGCATTTTGACAAGTGGGCTTGCCACGTGCTGAGTGCGGTCTTCCGCCTGAAATGCATTAAGGTCAGACAGGTAGTTAAAGATTATTTAATATTCCAGGTATGGTTGTTTTGACATTGACCCAATTCAATATGGACCTACCTTGCCTTGAAAGTTTTATTTTTAGTATCAAAAATAATAAAAAGATTAACGAAACAATGTCACTTTCATTGATGTATAAATAATTTGCCCAAGCGACTTTTAAAAAATGGTAACATATGGATCCGGTTTCTTCCACTATATGACATTGGTTACAAATTTCACTTCACAGTTGACTGAGAAAAAGGATACAAAAATGACCGCTATAGTGAATGGTAACGGAACCACGATGGATGGTGCCGGCGGAGAATTGACGGTCGACGAGAAGTATCATTTGATTACGAGGAATCTTCAGGTAAACCTATAAGCAACTTGTTGCTAATAAATTTTTAAAAGTAACGCTGACGAAGGCTGTGGTTTATAGGAGGTGTTAGGCGAAGATCGCTTGAAGGAGATTTTAAAGGAACGCAATTTAAAAATCTATTGGGGAACGGCGACGACGGGAAAGCCTCACGTTGGTTATTTCGTCGCCATGTCGAAAATTGCCGACTTCTTGAAAGCTGGCTGCGAGGTTAGTTTAGTATATAGAATAAGATCAATTTCATCGAGCAGCACATTTTTCATAATAGTTCTTTTAACGTTATGCAGGTGACAGTATTATTTGCCGATTTACACGCTTACTTGGACAACATGAAAGCGCCGTGGGATTTATTAGCGTTGAGGACAGACTATTACGAATCGCTTCTCAAATCGGTCATGGAATCCCTCAACATTTCTGTAGAGAAACTCAAGTTCATCCGAGGAACGGATTACCAACTGACCAGGTAAATCAACGAGCGAAACAAGAATTAACGGTAAACTAGTTGACGTGAATTAACACGGAAAACATTGCAGAGAATACACATTAGACGTGTATCGGTTATCATCGTTGATTACGGAACACGATGCTAGAAAAGCGGGAGCGGAAGTTGTGAAACAGATCGATCATCCGTTGCTGAGTGGGTTGTTGTACCCGGGATTACAGGTAGGTCGTCGACATCAAGTTGACGTCAAACGTATATATGTCACATTCCATTTTGTTGAAATAAAAAGTTTAATTGACACAGGCACTCGACGAGGAATATTTGAAAGTCGATGCGCAGTTTGGTGGCGTCGATCAACGTAAAATATTCACCTTTGCAGAAAAATACTTACCGCAGCTCGGCTACATGAAGCGGATTCATTTGATGAACCCCATGGGTAATGAATGACACGATGTTTTATGCACTTTTAGACGTCTTGATCACACGTTGAATTGGTCATCTTCAGTTCCAGGATTGACGGGGAACAAAATGAGTTCGTCGGAAGAGGATTCCAAGATTGACTTTCTCGATTCCCCAGCAGTGCTGAAGAAGAAATTGAAGAAAGCGTTTTGCGAACCTGGAAACATAGAAGACAACGGGGTGTTGTCATTTGTCAAGATGGTGTTGTTCGCTCTAATTCCAGAAAAAGAAGGTACTAGACGAAGGTGTTTGCCTACAAATTTTTCAGGGAAGGTAGATGAATTTACAAATTGGTTTTATTAAATTATATTATCTTGAAGGAATTCAGATCAAGCGAAAAGAAGACTTCGGTGGCGACGTGAATTATTACGATTATGAATCGTTGGAGCGTGATTTTGCGAGTGAAGTATGTTAAGATCGTCAACTTTCAACACACTGAATCAAATGAAATTTAATTTTAGTGCATAATCGAACCATTTGGATCTTGGCAGGTTCTTCACCCTGGTGATCTCAAAAACTCAGTGGAGGTTTACTTAAATCGCTTATTGGCACCCATTCAGAAGACGTTCCAGGGTGCGAAACTGAAATGTCTCAGTCAACGAGCCTATCCCGCACCATCAAAATCTAGTAAAAAATTAACCAGTTCGACAAATCTTTTCTTACTTTGTCAAAGTGAAATTCCAACGGCCTGATCTTTTGACGTAGAAACTCCTGCTGTCGACGAAGTGATCCCTTCAAGGCTAGATTTGAGGATCGGAGAAATCACCGAAGTCCAAAAGGTGTGCGAACGTCCCATTTAAGTTTATTCGGTGTTTTGATTCCGAAAATGACGTTTGGGTTGACGTTTCAAAATAGCATCCTGAAGCGGATACGCTGTACCTTTCCAAAGTCGACGTCGGAGAAGACCTGCCGCGCACGGTGATAAGCGGTCTAGCGCTTTATTTCCCCATCGAGGCTATGCAACGTCGCAAAGTGGTGGTGCTGTGCAACTTGAAACCTGCCAAAATGCGTGGCATCGAGTCGGCGGGGATGATTCTTTGCGCTTCCAAGTAAGCTGCATTTTGATCCATTGATTATCGTCATTGGTGTGTCACTCTTGCTGATTAAAAGTGTTGATTGAACAGCGATGGCGAGCCAAAACAAATCGAAATCCTCGAGCCTCCGGTCAACTGCAACGCCGGCGATCGTGTTTTCGTCGAGGGTTACGAAGATGGAACTGCCGACGAACAACTGAATCCCAAGAAAAAAGTGTGGGATAAACTGCAGGTGCGGCGTCAACCGACGTCACGTAACCTAAAAATTTCAAACCTACGATGGAATCCTTACTAATTTCCGATTCGTTCATAATTCACAGGCGGACTTGAAGACGTCGACGGACTGCGTCGCCCAATGGCAAGGGAACAACTTGGTCACCAAGAACGGCGTTGTACGATGTCCTTCATTGAAAGGAGTCGCCATTAAATAGCAAATCGTCACTTGCAGCAATAAACTTTTTAAATTATTGGATGAAGTTTTGTTTTTATATTTACAAAATTTATTGATTTAAATCGGCAACAGTTATCGTTCGGCTATTCCCAACGCAAATCCTGTTTGGTCAAAATCACTGGATAATCCTTGTTGCGCAGAGGACGCCTACTCTTAACATCCGCAGTTTTGAGTCGATTCGACTTGACCAACACATCGACGGGTCGATTTCCCACTGGGTTTCGAACCGTTGTGACAATTTGGACAATTTCGTCGTTATTCGATGGGATTCTGGTCGGACGACTCGTTTCTTGGTGCACCTTCAATAGGAATTATACAAAATTATTTTGTAGTCTTTTTTAATTAAAATTTGTTATTTTGGGCAGAATTAAAATACCTGATGATTTCTCAATTTTGTTGTGACTGTGCTATTTTCAGAAGTTTTCAACCTCCAGAAATTTTTCAGAATTTTGTCAAGTTTCCTGCGGAAATTTAAGACATTAAATTAAAGAATGATAGTAAAAAAAATAAAATAGAAACTACAGGGTGAGCCTGAATGGTCTGTACAAACTTGGGGGAACAAGGTCGAGAGGGATAAGAGACGAGCAGAAAATGTTCTATGAATACGGGGTTGGAAATACTTGCTTGCGAGTTACGACGGTTCAAAGTTAGCTTGCCGTTGGAAAAAATTTCTAGGCAATTTGACGTGATAATAATCTTGCTAGCCATTGTAAGCCAACTTCGAACCGTCATAACTCCAGAAGCAAGCGTTTCTGATCTCGTGTACCTATTTTATATTTTTCTAAACCTTAATTGTGCAAGTTTTGTACAGACTCGCCCTGTGTAATAATGCATGAATGTGATTCACTTTGAGAAGTCTTTAAAGTTGCAATCCAATTTCTTTGATGATGATTTAAGTTGTGTCGGACTCTGATCTGATGGTTCTTTTAACCTTGAAAATGATTTGGATGAACGATTGGGATAGATTTTAACCTTTTCACCAATTATGGTTTCTGAAAATCAACAGTAATTATTTTTAAAAATGGAAAACCAAAGATAATCTTATCGCACATGATCCAATGTCAACATCAATGATGATCCTTGCCTTGATTTTCGCTTAAAATGCAGAACTGTTTTGGAGGCGATAAAAGAATGGCGGGGGCAATCCTTTCTTCCCTACGTTTTGGTTGCTGAACATTATCACCCATCGCGTTGACAATGTTCGATGATATTCTTCGTCCTTGCAGTCCTTCAAGTCGTTCGTCCATTTCAAGCGCAACGTTCGAATCTCCACCTCCGAGACGACACGTTGACTCGCTGTCGTTTATCGATCGTTCCTTCGAAAGATCTTGTTGTGACGTCGTCGGCTTCTCCGGGATTGGTTCTTCAACGTCCGAGTAGACAAGTTTTAATACGATCCGGATGTAATCGAGTTGCTTTTCTAAATGTTGACATCGAATATCTGCTAAACGAAGTTCTTGGGCCAGTGCTTAAAACAAAACAAAAATTAAACAGTCGAATTATTGCTAAGAAGGTTGTGTTCACGTACAAAAAACGTACCTTGCGTCTCCTTGAGAAATGTGGAAGGTGTCGTTTCGTCCGATATTCTGATTCGATGCCGTACATCATCATCAGGCATCAACGATTGCAAATGATGACGTTTCTTATCCAGATCTTTGACATGGACGGTGAGTTTTTCCAATGACGCCATTATAGCTAAAAAGAAAACCGAAATAGATGAATCGCCACCAATTTTCACCCAGAACATAAAGCAGCCCAAATATGGCAACTTCAAAATTAATAACGCCTGAATTACAGTATACAGTAGTACACATACTCTATACTACGATAAAAACATTAATTACATTAAAATGCTCGTTAGTACAAGGCGATACGAAAAGCTCCAACACTTTTGATATCTCCCGCATCACCATATACCGTTACCTGATTACTCAGAACGTTATAGTTAAATTAAACAACACTTATGTCTGTTGATAAAGACGGTGTCATCTATTTCTTTATCATTGGTATTAAATGACATTGTGCGTACTCTGTGTAATAATAATAATAAGTGGGTTTGGATTTATTTAGTGAACCTATTTACCCTCACGGTTGGATTTGGCTGGATGAGGTCGTCGGACGGATGGAAGTTCGCAGTAATGCGTACTTGTTAACGACGAATCCGAATCGTAGGATGAAGATGGATTCATGGACGGGGAACTTACATTATCAATGTCAAAGTTCATCTGGAAACAATTAAAATAACACTCATTTATTAAGAATGCTTTATAGTAATAATATATGTTATACTAAGCAGTCGTCACGAGTGCGCTACTTTAACTGTTATAAATAATAGGCTGTGTACCAACTATTCCACAACACGTTTATTATTATGTTTTTAATAAAATAGTTAACATTAAAATATTAATTATAATACATCGTGTATAAATGTCATGTTTACTTTTTGTATAAGTGACATCTTTTCCATCGATGAATTGGTGATATTTACTGTAAAGGAGATGGATGGATCGTGTGGTTGGTAACCTTATATTATAGTTAAACTAATTAGAAACTTGGATGAGTCACTAACTCAAAGTTAACCGTGAATCAATAGTTATTCCAAGAGAAAATAGACGTCCACTGTTTGTGTTGACCATAACCACTGACTAACAACGAGGAAGTTTTTCTTACCGGCCGATACCGTGTCTCCCTCCGCGACGAACGATGGCTTCGCGCCATAACCGCGCACAGTAGGAACTACTTTCACTCTTCTCTTTCACCTGCTGATCATGACTTGGATTGGATGCTATCGATGATGGTTTATAGATAATACGTTATTGTTTATTATAAAGCCGCGATTCTGTTTAGCCAGAGATCCACCATTATAACAGTGGTCAAATTTATGAAATAAGAAATCAACGGTTATAAAAAATTAAATAACAAACCTCAAATAAAATAAAAAATGGATGGCGCATATATTTATATTTAATTAGTCATAATAAATTTACCGAAGCGAAGCCTTTATACTTGAGGAAAAAACAAATTGACAAAAGTAATGTATTTCCATATAGTTGGACAAACTATACAGAAATGCATTACTTTTGTCGACAGAAAAACAGAGTCAATTTCATTCATTCATTGACGGGCCGCTTTGTCCATAAGAGTCGCGGTGGGGAAACCCCTGAACGACTTTCCTCCAATTCTTTCGATCTTCCACCGCAGCACAAATACTGGGCCAATCCCCAAAAGAGACACTCTCGCAGACACTCTTGCGAAGTTGATTTCACCATCTGGCACTCGAGAATGAGACCCCGAGATACTCGAACTATTTCCACCTGGAACAACGAGACTCTAGTAACATGTAGAGTGCATTCTTCAGGTGTTCGAGAGACTACGAGTGTCTCGGTTTTCACAGTGTTGATTTTCATAGAGGCTGACTCGCATTCGAGCGCAAATCTGTTCAGTGCGTGCTGAAGGTCAGACTACGAGAATGTCAGTATTGCGAGATCATCTGCAAAAACCAGGTGGCTCTCAGCCTCACACCGAACATCCCCAATCGTGAAACTGTCCTCAGTGATTGACCGAGAATGCGTCTGGCAATCCTGTCCATAATGAACAGAGAGGTGACAGTACGCACCCCTGGTGGAGTCCAGCGCCCACGGCGAACGGCTCTGATCTGCGCCCGCTTACCCGAACGCAACTTTTACTCTCGGTGTACAAAGGTGAGATAGCATCAACAAGTTGGTCCTTTACCTTGTACTCCTTGAGAACATCCCAAAGAAGGTCACGATCGACGCGGTCATAAGCCTTCTTTAAGTCTACAAACGAGATGTAGACTGATTGGACAAACTCTCAGGACTTCTCAAGAACCTGCTGAATGATGAAAGGAAGAACTGATCAGTTGTTCTTCGACCTCTACAAAATCTACATTGGTCGTCTTGGATCTGGTGGCCAATGGAGCACCTTTGCATAGGTTTTACCAGGGAAGCTGAGGAGTATGATGCCACCATAGCTGGGCACAAGTCCGTTAATCGTTAATTAACAAAGTTAAAAAACTGATTAACGATTTAACTTTTAAGTTAACTTGAAAAAACCTTAACGGACTCATTAACTTCCGTTACATTTTTCGCTAATTTAAGTCCGTTAACTCAAATACGTAGCAACTCTACACCCAGATACAGATGCATACTCTGTTGCTGTTGAATTCGGGTTGTACATATAATGAGTTATTTCGTTATACAAACATGATGTAAACAACGCTTAGCTTAACGGTCGTTTTTGTTTCTGTCACCCACAATCACTATTCGCCGTTATCTCCGTGTGCCACCGAGTGTCACTATTTTTTAATACTCGTGATTTAACAATGATTGTGTGACCTTTGTATTATTTTTCTAATACCTTTTTTAAAAAAAAATTTCTCATACCTTTTCCTAATTTTTTAAATATCTATTATCACAAAAGCTCACAGGTATATTTTTTTTATAATTGGCAGGTTATTTTACAAAAAACAAAATAAACCATTTTGACAAAAGCAGAAAAACAACAAATACTTTCATGTAAAATTACACCAATTTAAAGATTTCAAGAAATTACACCCTATTTTAAGAACTTTGATTTGAATGGTTCATTGATTGTTCCACAACGAAATGTCGATCATTGAAACTCCTTACACTTAAAGAGTTCATTGGATATTGTCTCGAGGATTTTCTAAGATTGTTTCCAATACCAGACCTCGCTCCTCATCATCATTATTTTATACACTTTTACCCGACATCCTTATCATCATTATTTACATAAAGCGTGTTCCAATAACAACTACCTTTTTAAAACTCCCGCCATTTCGTCTATATTAAACATCTTCACCTTTCTTAAAAATCGGGACAATCCAGTTTGCTAGTCCAAAGATACTCGTCCTGCCTGCCAGACAACCCTGAAAACGAACGCGAGCTCTCATCGCCCAGAGCTTTTAGCATCTGCGGTCGGATTTCGTTGATTCCAGTTCCAGCAGCTTTCTCACCTCTGCCAATGAAGGCCCCAAAATGCAGCTCTTGGCTTTCATCTCCATGACCATGACTAACAGGGTTCAGCAACAACTCAAAGTAATTCCTCCATCGTTGGAGTATATCCCCCTCACTAGTCAAGACATTCCTCCGTTTGGATTTCAGTCTGAGTCGGCGAATGGTCCGCCAGAATACTTTGGGATCACTCATCACTTCTCAAGTTGTCTTGCCTTGTCAATTGCATTGGGGGGGGGGACGTCCATTCATTATGTCAACAATTTTTAGGTAATCTCCCCCCCCCCCATTCCTACAGATTAACATTTTATGCTATAAATATAATTGTAGAAATTAAAAGGGTCTACAAATTGGCCCATGGAATTTTAATACAATAAAATGTCCATGTGTCAAATTTCATATTCCTCGGATATCGGAAAGCGAGTCAAAATAGACTGTGAAGATGTTGATTATGCAACCCTACAAACACACAACGTGCAAGCCAAGTTAAATAAAGATTTTAATAACATTGTTGACGACGATTCATTCACCATGTCAACCTTCAAACCTCCTCCTCCCTACTTTGTTGACATAATTAATGGACGACCCCTTTTTATTAATGTCTCAAAACTCCAGATAGTTCCGTAACGAATGATGAATAGTTGCTAACAAAGATTGAAACCAAATCGGGGCAGACGTTTTTTACATTTTGACTGGTCTGGTTCAGTGCAAGATTTAGAACAGATTTCTGGGGGAAGAGGAAGTTCGCCTGAACTTTATGATAAGTCTAAAAATTACTTGTTTTCGTGAAAAATCAAGCTCCAAATGAGTTTAGATCTAAACTCAGTTTTTTTGATAACAAACTGCTCAGGGATAACTTATGATACTATTTTTCGGCTCAAACGACAGTCATTTTAGTGTCACCTTCAGATGGTGTCACCCAGTGCGGTCCACACCCCTTAATAGAGACACTTGTGTTTATAATCAACTATGCAGTATAAGAAAATTTTCACGTATTTGTGCTACCAATTTCCATGTACAAGTGCAACTTGGTAGAACTCTTGGAAATTACTTTGTATATAACTATACTCTATCTCATCGAACTTGGCACATTGTTATCGAGACAGCCAATGGGTGAGCTTCCTACTAACGTGCACCGAGCGCACAGAGTGCAGCTACTAACGCGCCTGTCACCCCTTGTATCCCTACGCAGTTCCACAAACAAGGTTTGGCCTTGAGCACAGCAAAATAAAGTCGATTAAACAGTGACAACAAGATTTTATGATTTATTTTATAT